>LZPO01055931.1:11272-32125 GCA_001675575.1 Neotoma lepida
GACAATAAGATAATAAAGGCTCTCATATTATTTAGTTATATCTGCAGATCTTGTCACAGTTACAGTTGTTGATACAGTTTTTCTTCCCATATAAGACTGATTTATCCTGCGACTAGAATTTGTTCATTCTAATTATTGAACATAATAAAATATTGCCTTTTATTTACACTTTACTGGTACAATACATGATGCTTACAATATTCATACCTGACCCAAATTCTAAGTCACAACTTTTCTATTTCTTTTCAGTTCTATATGGTCTATAGACTTGGCAGACAAAAGTGATTCGGCTCTGACCACTAGAATGTTAGGTGTATGGCAGTCTTTCCATGAGAATAACATGCAGCTGAGGTTAATGTGTACAATTCAATAAAATAGATGTAATCTGTCATTACTTAACCAGTGAGAATGAAGGCCAAGTCTGAATCAAGGTGATTGCTGATTTTTCACAAGGTGAATGTTGCCTGTTAAGAATGTTCATATTTAAGAATGAACAAAGTAATGAAGCAAAGTGTCTTCTTGGTATGTGTCAATGGCATTTTACAATCCCACCTTCATCTTGGCCTGTGCTCCCTTCAATGNNATCAGGTCAATTTTGTCCAGAATCGTTTTGATTACAAGGATCAGGATTTTCTTAACTTGATGGAAAAATTGCAAGAAAACAAGATTTTGAGCTTCCCCTGGATACAGGTGAAGCCAAGATCCTTTCCTCCAGAAAACACATGTATGATATTGCTTTCTCCTGGGTCAAATTCAATATGGATCAAGTAGTGAAGTGACCAATACCACAGTTTTGACTAATGTACTATGGAAAGAACATCAGAANGGAACATCTGTCCCCTTTGCTATATAAAGAGCAAGACAGAAGGGAAAATGTCTTGAAGGCTCAACCTTAATACCTCCCTAGCCAGTGATTTCACCATTGACTTCTACAGAGCTCTTTTTATAAAGTACTGTATTCACTTCTACAAGTGTGGCCAGTCACTTCTAAGACATTCTTCTACTATGCAGATTTATTGGCCTCTTTTCACCAATTCCACTGACCCTCATCATATTACTAGGCAGGAACCTTTTAGTTAAGAAAGATTATTCTCTAAAATGAGAAAGAATATTTTGGGGAATGAAAGCTACCAGGAACACTGGGTAGTTCAGTGGTTTGATGCATTTGCTAGGATCTTGGTTAACAGTGTGGCATGAAGAAATAACAAGATGAATGGTTTAATGGTGATTGGACCTTAGGGACACTCACAAANTTTTCCAGTGCTGAATTGGCATCTCCTTCATGTTGCATAAAGAATTATTGTGTGATCACAGAAGATCCTTAAGGGCTGTGCAATTAATTTCAAGGCGTTTTTGAGCCCCACACACTTCTACATGCTATTTCCTTGTAAAAAACTGCTTTATAGAAATAAAATCTTCAGGCACTAGATCTATTTTGTAAATCAGGTCTCACAACCATCTTAACTTCAACTGTCACTTCTAAAATGTGAGTGTGAGTAATTTGCATCNCATGGTATTTTAAACTTGTAGAACAGTGTTTGAGTCATCAATGAACTAAGATGAAGATTATTATATACTAAAAGATTCATGAATTTGGAAATTTTTCTATGATATTTGATTATTTNGATAGAAATTTATCTCTCAAATCTCCCTATTAGCATAAAAATTCCTATATATGTAAAATCAACCACCTCCTCAAGATGGACAACATTTATATGTCAAGTTGTAAATGAAAATGAGGCTTGCTATATGTTATAAATATTTATTTTCTTATTACTGTATATTTATTTTTCTCATTTAGTAAATTGTTGTGTTTCCTTTTAGGTTTGCAATGCATTCCCTGCTCTGCTTGATTATTGTCCAGGAAGTCATAGTACAATTTTTTAGAAATTATACATGCATTAAAAGTTATCTTGTTGAGAAAATAAAGAACATGTAGAATCATTGGATGTTACAAATCCTTGGGACTTCATTCATTATTACCTAATTAAAAGAAAGCAGGTAAAGTGTTAATATGTATTTATGCACTTACATGTATATATACATNAATACACTTGTATATGCATGTATGTACGTGAATAACAATTACATATTAATATATATGTATACACTTACTGGATTGGACAAGTATGTTATAGTTCATTGAATATTTAATTATTTACCAATGGTGATTAAGGAGCAGGCCAGCATCATGTGAAAAATAGTTTAATATTTATTCTAATGCTAATTGCCTGAAAGCAATATAGTGAATNTGTTAATTAGAGCACATTGTCCCTGTTCATTGAATTAAAAGCAAAAAAGGAAAGATAAGATAATCTAACAGAGGAGAAAGACAACAGAAATGGCAGATAATATGAAACTCCCTCCAACTGAGTCATAAATCAAACTGTTCTGTCTTAACATGAAAATTGGCATCATCATCCAGTGTGTGGATCACTTGCATTTCCTATAGATTACAATTGATCTGGACATATTNGAATTGACATATATTATTTGGGTAGAAGAGTGAAGTAAGGAGGNAAGTACAATTGGGAAGAGTATGGTGAATAAGAGAATAAACTTTCATAGAGTATAATTTTACATNAATTTTCCCCAGTGTGGTTGGACATTGGTATTCATTAGGTGTGCTGTGAGGTTTAACTGTTTTGACTGTGTAATTTACAAAAAAGATATTTCCCTATGCAATTTACCTTGCACATTAAAGAACTGATGATAAACATGTGGTGGTATTTTATCTATGTCCCCCAATAAAATCTATCTGAGGATCAGAGGAACAAAGTCAGCCACTAGCTTTGCAAAATTAGCACACGCCCTTAACCCTATCACGTAGCAAGCAGGGTCTGTCTGGATCCCTGTGAGTTCCAGGTCACACTAGGAACAGTCAAGCATGGAGACACGTCTTTAATCCCAGCATCAACCATAGAATTCTGGAGGTCTATACAGACAGACAGGAAGTGACAGAGATGGGCGATAGGAGGAAGTGATGTAGATAGGCTGAAAGAGCCAATGGGAGTACAGAACAGAAAGGGATATAGATGTGGAGATACAGGAAGTCAGACATACTCACCTTTTTGGAAACGGCAGTGGTGGTGAAAGGTGAGGCTGGTAGCTGTTCCTAATTCCTCTGATCTCTGTCAGACTTTCACCCCAATCTCTGCCTCCGTGTTTTATTTAACAAGACCATTTAGAAAATCCGTCTTACATAAACATGCAGATTTGATGGTGGACATCAGTTTTGTTCCATTCATCATATCTTTTTTTGGCCTTTTGCTAGTGGTCTAGCATCCCAAGTTATTTATTAATAAACATTTTAGTAATATTTTTTGAAAAAGGATTGTGAGTCTCTCTACATTGCAGGTTTTGTTTTGCCAGGACACTAGACCATTTCAGATGCTTTAAATTCCTATATGAATTTTAGGATATGCTTAATTCATACAAAGATTTACTTAATCCATCAATCATTATTGAGAGACATGCCAATTGGTAAAACAGGAAAATTTCACATGTGATATCAGTAACCATACTTTATGTACACCGTGGTGGTACTGAGTGTAACCACAAACACTGCAACTACCAGATCAATAGTTTAAAAATGCTCCATCACTCTTATGAAAACAAACCAGTCACTAAACCATCATTCCCTTACTCCATGGTATTATTAGTAACTGTTAGTGTGATTTCTGCCTCTATAGATTTTTCCATGTCTCTCTGACAGAGTGTANTAACATCTAAACCAGCTCATAGTATATGTGGCTTTACATTCTGTCTTCTTCCACTTGCATAAAATCTTTGATGTTNCTGTAAGTTCAGCTTCTTTCTCTTCTGTCTCCTGTTATAGCAAACTTTGTACAAGTTTGAGAACCACAATGCATTTATTCACCATCCATGTNTCTGTGTTATTTATACCTCTGACTGTTCTGAGCTATTTATCCATGAAATCTGGGCACATGTTTCTTCATGTCATGTTTTCATTTTCTATGTGCATAGTCCCAGTACTATGGTTACTGATTCAAATGGTAATTTCATATTTACCTCTGTAAAAATAGCTATAATTTTCAATAGACATTATACAATTCCATACCTACAAGACTGTGACGATGTTTAAATTTCAATGTTTTGTATAGGGGAGTTTTGCCTGCATGTGAGTCTGTGCACATCTGGACATCAAAGCTCTTTGGGACTTAATCTTGATCTCTGTGTCAACACTATGCTGCTTGCATTGTTCTAGTCTGCATTAGATTTTCAAGTTTGGGATTCAGATCTTTCCCTACAGTTCCATTTGAATCTGGAGATTTTCTTTCCCATTTGAACTTTATTACCAATGGGAGAGATTTATTAGATTACTTTGTGTAGTATTACCAATATCATACCACTATTGCATCTTCCAGTGTTTGTGCATAAGGTGATTTCTCACTTGTTGATATTTGTTTCTTAAAACCTGAAATTGTTTTAATTTCACATCTTTAATTAGGTAATCTAAATCTTACCCTTTTGACACTATTATAAATGTGATTATTTCTTTGATTTCATTTCAGGTCAGTAATTTCTATTGCAGAGAATCATGATTAAGTTTAATTTTTAGATAAAAATTGTGTTGAAATAATGTATTAGTTGATTATTTTTNCTTTCATCTATATTGGAATTCTTTATTAATTAAATTTATTCATTTATTTTACATCTTGACTGCAGTTTTTCTTCCCTCTTCTCCTCCCTTTCCCTCCCCCCATCCCCCACTTCCCCAATTCACTTGTCCTCCCATGTGTGTCAACAAAGCATGGCATATAAAGTTGAGGTAGGACTAAGCTCTTCCTCATGTATTAAGCCTGTTCAAGGCAACCCAGTATAAGGAATGGGTTTCTGGAAGCCAGCCAAAGTGTTAGAGACAGGCCTTGCTTCCACCACTAGGAGTCCCACAAGTAGATCAAGCCTGATTATAGGAGGGGGCAGTTCAGGCTACCTATCCACTATTGCCAAGAGTCTTAGCTGGGGTCATCTCTGTAGATTGGTGGGAGTTTGCCTTGTACCAGGTTTCTACCTGACCCCAAAATGACCCCCTAGATGTCTCTTTCCATACTCTCTCCTTCCATCAACCCTTCAACCAAATCCCTTATGTTCTCATGCCCACTGCTTCCCAGTCTACCCAGAAGACCTCCTCTATTCTCTTTTCCTAGGGAAATTCATGCATCCTCCATGCTTTGGTCCCTCCTTGTTACCTAGACTTTCTGGGGCTATAGATTGTAGCATGATTATTTTTTACTTTCCAGCCAATATCTACTTATAAGTGAGCACATACCAGTTTTGTCTTTCCTGGTCTGGGTTATATCACTCAGGATAACTTTTTCTACCTCCATCCACTTGACTTCAAATTTCCTGATGTCGTTGTTTTTAACAGATTTTTTAATACTCCATTGTATAAAAATATGACATTTTGTTTAATCTACTCTTCTATTTGGGGCATCTAGTTGTTTCTAGGTTCTGCTTTTATGAGTAATGCTGATACGGACATAGTTGAGCAAGTGTCCTTGTGTAATAATTGAGTGTCCTTTAGGTATATGCCCAGGAGTAGTATAGCTGGATCTTGGGGTAGATTGATTCCCAATTTTCTGAGAAACTTCCATATTGATTTCCAAAGTGGCTTTGCAAGTTTGCACTCCCACCAGCAGTGGAGAAGTATTCCCCGTGCTCAACATCCTCTCCAGCATAGGCTGTCATAAGTGTTTTTGATCTTAACCATTCTGACTGGTGTAAGATGGAATCACATAGTCATTTTGATTTGATTTTCCCTGATGCAAAAAGGATGTTGAACAATTCTTTAAGTGTCTCTCAACTATTTGAGAGTTTTCTGTTGAGAATTTTCTATTTAGACCTGTACTGCATTTTTTAATGGATTATTTTTCTATGTCTAGCTTCTTGAGTACTTTATGTATTTTGGAGATCAGTCCTCTGTCAGATGTGAGGTTGGTAAAGATCTTTTCCAGGTGTCTAGGCTGCCATTTTGTCTTATTGACAGTGTCCTTTGCAGAAGCTTTTCAGTTTCATGAAGTTCCACTTATTAATTGTTGATCTCAGTGTCTGTGCTACTGGTGTTCTATTCAAGAAGTTGTTTCCTGTGTCAATGCATTCAGTAAGTTGCATCTTGTTTCAATATATTCTAGGCTATATTCCCCACTTTCTCTACTATCAGATTCAGTGTATCTGATTTTATGTTGACTTCTTTGATAAACTTGACCTTGCATATTGTGCAGGGTGATAAGTATAAATCTGTTTGCATTCTGTTACATGTTGACCTCCAGCACCTTTTTTGAAGATGCTTTCTTTTTCCATTGAATTTTTCTGGCTTTTTTATAGAAAATCAGATGTCCATAGCTGTATGGATGTATGTCTGCATCTTATACTCAATTTCTTTGATCTACCTGTCTGTTTTTATGTCAATACTATGCTTTTTTCATTACTATAGCTATGTAGTACAGCATGAAATCAGGGATGGTGATACCTCCTGAAGTTCTCTTATTGTACATAATTNTTTTTGATATCCTGGGCCTTTTGTTTTTCCATATGAAATTGAGTGTGGTTCCTCCAGATCTATGAAGAATAGTGTTGGAATTTTGATGAGGATTGCATTGAATCTGGACATTGTTTTTTATATGATATCCTCTTTCGCTATGTTAACCCTACTAACCTATGAGCATGAGAGATCTTTCCATCTTCTGATATCTTCATCAATTTCTTTCTTCAAAGACTTGAAGTTCTTGCCATACATGTCATTCACATGCTTGGTTAGAGTTACACCAAGATATTTTATATTATTTGTGGCCCTTGTGAAGGGTGATGTTTTCCTAAATTCTTTCTTATCCCATTTATCATTTGNTTATAAGGGGGCTACAGATTTTTTAAGGTTTATTTTGTATACTGCCACTTTGCTGAAGATGTTTATCAGCTGTAGGAGTTCCCTTGTAGAATTTTTTGGGTTGCTTATGTATATTATCATATCATCTGCAAACAGCAATGCTTCAACTTCTTCCTTTCCAATTTATATTCTCTTAATCTGCTTTAGTTGACTTATTGTTCTAGCCAGAATGTCAAGTACTATACTAAATAGATATGAAGAGAGTGTACAGCCATGTCTTGTTCCTTATTTTCGTGTAATTGTTTTGAATTTTTATCAAGTTATTTGAAGTTGGCCATAGGCATGGTATAAATTGCCTTTATTATGTTTAGGTATGTCACTTGTATTACTGATCTCTCAAAGACTTTTATCATAAAGGGGAGTGGAATTGGTCAAAGTCTGTTTCAGCATCTAATTAGATTATCATAGTTTTTTTTTCCTTTTAGTTTGTTTATATGGTGGATTACACTTATAGATTTTCATATGTTGAACCATCCCTGTATGTCTGGGAAGAAGCCTACTTGATCATGGTGGAAGATCTTTTTGATGTGTTTTTGGATTTGGTTTGCAAGTATTTACCTGAGTATTTTTGCATCAATACTTACGAGGAAAATTGGACTATATTAATCTTTGTTTATGGAATCGTTCTGTGGTTTAGGTACAAGGGTGACTATGATTTCCTAAAATGAATTTGGCTATGCTCCTTCTGATTAGCTTTTGTGGAATAATTTGAAGAGTAGTGGCATTAGCTCCTCTTTGAAAGTCTGGTAGAATTCTGCACTAAAACCATCTGGCCCTGTGAATTTTTTGGTTGTGAGACTTTTAATGTCTGTTTCTATTTCCTTAGAGGCTATATGTCATTTTAAATAGTCTATGTGATCTTGATTTAACTTTGGTATGTAGTATCTATCTAGAAATTGTCCATTTCTTTTATATTTTCTAATTTTGTGGAGTACAAGTTTATGAAGTATGACCTAATGATTTTTTTGGATTTCCTTTGTATCTGTTGATATGTCACTTTTTTGTTTCTGATTTTGTTGATTTGGGTATTTTCTGTCTGTCTTTTAGTTAGTTTTGATAAGGGTTTATCTATCTGCTGATTTTCTGAAAGAGCTGTTTGTTTCATTGAATTTTTGAATTGTTCTCTTTGGTTTTATTTTATTGATTTCAGCCCTCAGTTTGATGATTTCCTGCTGTCTGTTCCTCTTGGATGTGTTTGCCTCTTTTTGTTCTAGAGATGTGCTGTTATGTTGTTAGTATGACATCTGTCCAATTTCTTTATGAAGGCATTTGGTGCTATGAATGTTCCTCTTAGCACTGCTTTCATTGTGACCAATAACTGGGTATGTTGTACCTTCATTTTCATTGAATTCAAGGAAGTCTTGAATTTCTTTATTTCTGCCTTGACCCAATGGTCATTCACTACAGAGTTGTTCAGTTTCCATGAGTGTGTAGGCTTTCTATTGTTTTTATTGTTGTTGAAATGCAGCTTTAGTACACGGTTATCTGATAAGACACAGAGAATTATTTCAATTTTTCTTTTATTTGTTTAGATTTGCTTTGTGATCAAATATGTGGTCAATTTTAGAGAATAATATGTGAGGTTTGAGAAGAATGCATATTCTTTTGTGTTTGGGTGAAATGTTGTGTACATATCTGTCAGGTCTGTTTGAGTCATAATGTCTGTTAGCACCAGTATTTCTCTGTTAAGTTTTAGTCAGGTTGACCTGTCCATTGGTGAGATTGGGATATTAAAGTCTCCCACAGTTGATGTGTGAGGTTCAATATATGATTTAAGCTTTAATAATGTTTCTTTTACAAATGTATGTGCCCTTGCATTTGGGGCATAAATGTTAAGAACTGGAAGTTCATCTTGATGGGTTTTTTCTTTAATCAGTATGAAGTGTCCTCCCCTATGTCTTCAGATTAATTTGGTTTGAATTCTGTTTTGTTAGATATTAGAATAGCTCTACCAGCTTGCTNTTTGGATCCATTTGGTTGGAAAATCTTTTTCCAACTCTTTACTCTGAAGTAATGTCTATCTTTGATGTAGAGTTGAGTTTCTTGTATGCAGCAGAAGGATGGATCCTGTTTTNACATCCATTCTGCTTGCCTGTGTCTTTTTATTGGGGAATTGAGTTCATTGATATTAAGAGATCTCAATGACCAATGATTGATAATTCCTGTTATTTGGTTGTCATTGGTGTTGGTGGCAAGATGTGTGTGCTTCCTTTCTCTTGTTTTTGCTAGTGTGAAATTACTTTTTTCCTTTGTTTCCATGGGTGTGTTTAACCTCTTTGGATTTGTGTTTTTCTTCTACTATCTTCTGTAGGGCTGAATTTGTGGATAGATATTGTTTAAATTTGACATTGTCATGGAATATCTTGTGCTCTTCATTTATAGTGATTGTTAGTTTTTCTGGATCTGGTAGTCTAGGCTGGTATCTGTGGTCTCTTAGAGTTAGCAAAACTTCTGTCCAGGCTCTTGTGGCTTTTAGAGTCTCCTTTGAGAAGTCAATTGTAATTATAGTAGGTATGAATTTATATGTTACCTGGCCCTTTTACCATGCAGATTTTTATATTCTTTCTTTCTTCTATATGTTTAGTGTTCTGATTATTATGTGATGAGGTGATTTGCTTTTCTCATCCAATCTATTTGATGTTCTGTAGACTTNTTGTACCTTTATAGGCATGTCCTCCTTTGTGTTAGGAAAACTTTCTCCTATGATTTTGTTAAAAATATTTTATGAGCCTTTGAGCTGGGGTTCTTCTTCTTTGTATTCCTATACTTCTTAGATTTGGTCTTCTCATAGTCTCCTCTTCCACATTTCCTGGATATTTTGTGCCAGAAATTTTTAAATTTCAAATTATCTTTGACCAATGTATCTATTTTTTCTATCATAGCTTCAATGCTTGAGATTCTCTCTTCCATCTCATGTATTTTGTTGGTGATGTTTGTGTAGACGAAAGTTTGTCCAGTTCCGATCCTGATCCCGCCCGGCTCCCACGGCGCTTAGACCCAAATAAACACACAGAGGCTTATATCATTTTTAAACTATGGCCCTGGCAGGCTTCTCGCTAGTTAGCTCTTACATCTTAAATTAACCCATTTTATAAATCTATGTCGCCACATGTTCCACGTGGCTTTACCTGTGTGCCGTTACATGTTGCTTTCTAGATGGCAGAATGGCTGTCTCTTATACACATCTAGATGTGTATAAGAGACAGACCTTATTCTGCCTCACCATTGGCCAAACAGCTTTATCAACCAATCAGAGCAACACATTTTTAGAAAGACATTCCCATCATGTTTGCATCTTTAGTTCCTGTTCAATTACCTAGATTTTCCATTTCCAAAATTCCTTCAGTTTGTGTTTTCTTTATTGCTTCTATTTCCATTTTCAGGTATTATACAGTTTTATTCATTTCCTTCACTTTTTTATTTTCTTGACTTTTTAAAATAGGATTTATGCATTTGCTCCAATTGTTATCATGTGGTCTTCTATATTTCTTTAAGTAATTTTTAAATTTTTTTCTTTTAGGGCCTCTATCATCTTCATAAATTTGGTTTTAAGGTCATTTTCTTTTCCTTTAGCTGTGTTGGAATATTAAGGGTTTCATGTAGTATGATAGCTGGGATCTGGTGTTATCATATTGCCCTGCACGATGTTGATTATGTTCTTACACCTGGGTCTAGGCAACAGTGTTTGGGGATGATTATAGGTTTAGGTGCTGATTTTTGGGTTTGTCTTTGTTGGATGGGTGTTTTGTTCCTTGGTTTCTGTTTACAATTTGGCCTTCTGCTCTTTGTGACCAGGATTTCTGGAGGCCATAATGACATTAATCTAGGAAGGAGACTCTACCTACTCTATGAATGGATGAGAAGGAGAGTGGGGGTTAGGGATAGTGTATGTGGGGGTGCTGAGAGAGGATGATTACCTCAGTTGGGCCACCTATCTTGGGTTCTGGCAGCAGATGTAGTCTCTGGTTCAGCAGCAAGTTTCTGCCTAAGTTTCCTTATCTGTTCTTTTCTAGCTAGTGTGACCTGCACCTTTTCTGCAGCTTAGCATGTCTTGGATCTGTTCTTTTGACTGGCTTTTCTGCAGCTGTTNTTTTGAGTGCCATGACCTGAACCTGAACAGTGGTTGTCTGCCCAAGGTGAGGGCAGCAGCAAGGCATCATGGGGAGGGTGAGACATGAATGGGTATCAGTGGAGTGCTCCTTCAGGACCTATAACCAAGGGCAGGTGGGCCTCTTACCTGTTCTTCTGATTGGCAAAGCATACACACACCTCACTGCTCTCTGTTTTTAATGTTATAATTATCATGTGTCATGGGAGGTTTCTTTTCTATTCTCATGTATTTTGAATTCTGTAGACCTCTTATACCTGGTAGCCACCTCCTTTTGTAGTTTTGGGAAATTTTCTTCCAAGACATTTTTGAGAAAAATTCCATACCTTTGCTCTGATGTTCCTTTCTTCTTCTTAGCCCATATTCTGTAGGCTGAGTCTTTTTATGTCTTCTACGTGTTCTTCTAAGTCATTTACATTTCTTTTTGAACGTATTATTANCCATTAAAGAGTAATAATCCCCTGACTTCTTTTTGTTGTTGGTTTTGTTGGTCAATCAATATTATTTTTAAATACTTTATTCAATTAATATATTACTAAGTCACTGCCTCCTACCTTCTACCAACACCTGCCAAGATCAATGCTTCCTTAGAAATTCATGGCCTTTTATTCTTTCATAATTATTGAATATATAAAAGTGTTTTTGGAGAAGTATATGAATTAAATGCAATCTGAAATGTCCATTTAGTCTTCCTTGTATGTTAAAGGGTATGAGATTGGATTTGAAAACCATTTAGGGCACTCAACTCTGAGAAAAGCTAAATCTAACTCTCTTGGCAATTTTTAGTTGCCAGCATCTCTTTATTAGTGTTGAACTCTCATGCAATTCTGCTAATCACAGTTGTCATTTCAGTTAATGTTTTCAATTTTCAGGTATGGATTCATAGTCATGTTTTAAATTTCATGAGTGTAGCTACCTTGTCATATCTAGCAATCTCATTCTTGCTGCAAACCCTGGTCTTCTGGCTTTCATGTTTCTTCTCCCTCTCCCAAGATGTGCCTTAAGGTTTAATTGTAAGAGTTGTATTGTAGATTATATAAATTAGGGATGGACATTCCACAGTTCAATTCTTTGCAATATGACTAGTGGATGCTTTCCGTATTGATCTCCATCTTCTCCAATAGGAAGTATCATCAATGAGAACTGAGAGCAATACTACTCTATGGGTATTACGATAAATGTTTATAATGCACTTAGAATTTTACTAATTTAGAAAATTGAAAATATTAGGTTCTCTTCTTGGAACTATTATCTCACAATAGTGGCTGACAAGAAGTCTAGTTAGGTAGGGTTTCCCTGTTATTTTGAGTGCCTTGAATCGGAGCCAACAGTTGTTGGTTACTGTCAAGATATAACTGCCACAATCACGCCACTGCATATTCAAATGCATTAGTTTTTGAGAATATTGCTTATGAATAATTTAAGACATATCCAAAGTAACAATTATGGTTAGAAAATGACATTAATCTGCATTACAAAGGTAGCTAAGTGTTTTTGTCTGGCAAGTATTAATACAGAGAAGGCTAGTCATTTTAACAGTATTGATTTTACAAAATTGGATACACTGGAGATCATAAGTGATTAAAAGTCATTATCAATAGTTAGAAAATGATGTTTTATCTATGATTTCATGACCAAACATTTTAAGCTGTAAACCTTGCTGAGCAACCTATTGCACATCATCTTATCAGGTTTGATAACTTAAATACTCTTATACTCTCCTTAATCCCCATCAGGGCCATGAGTATGTCACATTCTGTGTCCATGACTTAGTGTCTCTTCAATTCATATAGTACATGGTCTCTTCCATATTACAATAACCATATTTCTATATGACTCCTATGTGAAATGGAGCCTTATCATCTTGAATCTGTGAACCTATTCTTGCTAGCTATGAATCCCCTTCTTGTTTTCACAATTTGAACTCTATAGTGAGTCTGCAGCAATATTAAGTCCATGAAAAACTTTTTCAGAAATCTTTATCAAATTCTTCATAAAGGCTTGAAGCCGCTANCATTATGTCCTCTATTTGCTTCTTGCTATAAATTTAAAATGTACTTCCCAACAAATAAGAGGAAATTTAGTTATGAATGTCATAAATATCACAGATATGTTTAATTTAGAAAAAAGGAGTTCATTATAAACCAATGTTTATATTGAAGAGTGGACACGATGGGTCAAAGTCAAGTGCCTGACAAATCTTACTTTGTTTAGAATTTCTGTTTTCTTCTTATAAATGAGTCTACTTATCCCCCAGATAAATGTAACACACATTCTTCCCCACATATGTTTTGATAGTAGAGACTAGACAATGAAAGAAATNCATATGTCTTCATATCNTCTAAGGCCTTAAATCCAAGGATTGTATAAACACACACNTATGAGAAGACAATCTTAGAATTTTATGAAATATAAATGTAGAAATCATAAGTTTGTTATCTACAGCATAATCTCTGAAATGCCATGTTAGTTTTCACTATTAGTGTTAGTTCCCAATTTTGCATTTTTGACAATATAAAATTATGCTATATTATAAATTCATTGTCATTGGATGTGCCAGTANCAAATTTTTTGATAATTTTGTAACACCATTCTTAGGAAAACTGCAATCAGCAGTTGAACTAGACACTTGAAACTCTGGCAGTAACTGTGACCAATCTGTTTGCTGCAGGGACAGAGACAACAAGCACAATGCTGAGTTATGCTCTCCTGCTCCTGCTGAAGCACCCACATGTCACAGGTGAGGACAGTGTTGGTGAAGTGAAGTGTTCCTGTATGATGCAGGAAAAACTTGGCTAGTGTCTTGTATGTTGTTACTCAAAATCTCAGTATTTGAAACTGGGAATGGTTGAGCATGCCTTTAATCTCAGCACTTGGGAGGCCAAGCCAGACAGATCTCTGAATTCAAGGCCACTCTGCTCTATAAAACTAAGTTCAGGACAGCTGAGGCTACACAGAGAAACCATGTGTCTTAGTCACTGTTCTTTTTCTGTGAAGAGATACCATGACAAACACAACACTTATGAAAGAAAGCATTTAATTGGGGGCTTGTCTACAGTTTCAGAGACTTTGTCTATTAACATCATGGCTGAGGGCATGGTGGCACACATATTGCTAGAGCAGTAAAGCCATTTCCTGGCCTGCAGACTTAAGAGAGTCTCCAGTCTTGGCATTCACTTTTAAACCTCAAAGCCCACCCCCCAGAGCCAACCTCCAGAGANACACTTCCTCCAACAAGGCCATATATCTCAATCCTTCTAATCCTTTCAATCAGTTCCAGCTCCTGGTAAAATCACTCAAATGTATGAGCCTATGGGTACCATTTTTATTTAAACCACCACACCCTGTTGCAGAAAAACAAAAAAGCAAAGCAAAATCTCAATATTTAATTTTCTGTTTTGCTACTTGCCATGAGAAAGATTGTAGCTAGACANTTTTTTCTGTCCTATCCTGGTTCCACAGTCCTGCAGCCACTTTTAAAATAATCACTCAGAGGCTTAATATTAATTACAAGCTCTTTGGCCTATGACTCNGGCTTATTGCTAGCTAGCTCTGAAACTTAAATTAACCCATTTCTATTAATCTATAATTTGTCACATGACCATGGCATTACCAGTCTGCTGGCATCTTGTTCCTTGGGCAGCAGGCTGGCATCTACCCTAACTCCACCTTCTTTCTCCCTGCATCTTTCCTTGGATTTCCCACCTGGCTATAACCTCTCTTGCCAAAGGCCAAAACAAGTACTTTATTAACCAATGGTAGCAACATATATTCACAGCATATAGAAAGAGCATCCCATAGCACTTTCCTTGTCTGTCTAATCAAAGAGGAAGGTTTTTTCTTTTACAATAGTAAAATTACATTTAACAAAACAAATGTAATTTGTTTTGTTAAATGTAATTAAATGTACATTTATCAAGCATGAATTACAGTTATAATATCTAGTCTATTTGTATTTGGCAAAATTAAAGAAAATAGTCTATCATCTATCTTGCTTTTGTGGGTNTAAAGTTTTATATCTAATTTACCTTTCATTATAACTAAGGAAAACTACAATTATAATGGTTCTTTTTTTTATGACAATAAGACATGTCTGCTCCTGGCAGCATCAATCTACTTCAGAGATGATGNTGGGCATTAAAGAAACTTGTTATAGAGTTTGCTTACTGTATGGAAAAGGCTAACCTTTGGGGCAAGAAACTGCTCTTGTCTGGACTGCTTGACAATATGTTGCATAAATTAGATATGTAGGACCCATAGAAGGGTGACCACTGAACTTTGCCAAAACAAGGCAAGATGGTCCTCCAGGTTCCTGCTTCAAGAAATTGCCAGACATTCTGCATGACACAGAGGAAAGTGACTGACAAACTTTGCAAAAATAGGCTAGACAGTTCTTCAAATTTCCTGTTTCACTGAAGTCTGCCATATACTCTAGGNATATAGGCTGAAGATGGATGTCCCAATATTACAAAAGAACTTTGGGTGAGTGTCCAGGCAACCAGATGTCTTTTGTCATTTCTAGAATTTTGGAAGTTGCTTGCAATGCACTTTTTGTTTACTCAGGTAATATTATTTTCCTTCTNAGGTCTTTGATGGGTTGAAAACTAGATAGTTACAGTTATGATCTTCTCATATCTCATAGTTAAGAATATATCAGGTACTAGATTTAGATTCTTCATGATAGGACAGCTATTGGAGCAATCTCTGTAATTTGTCATTTATCTATGGTCTGGACATTTAGTATGTGTTTCTTGTTTGATGTTGTTCTTGTTGGTTGTAGTTCCATTTTTGTATATGTTATTATCCTTCCTTTCTCCTGGGAAATACTTGATAATAGTTCTTATTGTATATAGTTTTGTATTAGGTTTAGAACCTTCTTATTTAGACAAAAAGGGGAAGTGTAGTGGGAATTTGCTCTGCCCATGACCTTGGGCTATCTGGCCTGATAGAGGTGGTGCTTCTTATCTGCCTATGTGACTACTTAAAAGGGAGAAAGGGGTCTCACTCTCTTGGGTGTTGAAGATCAGATCAGGTGATGTGAAGCAGTGTGTGATCCGTCCCCAGCTTCCCAAGGAAGGACTCTGCAACTGGATTTACCTTATCCTGTAGCAGTGAGTCTGTTTTCCCCATAAAACCCCTTAATAAATTGATATAGATAGACCATAGAGGCTCTCATTATAAAAGATGATGGAGAAATAAAAAGACCATGCTTATAGGAAAAGTGATCAAAACTGGTCTTTTTTTCTTTGTTTCTTTGAATATCATCTGTGGCAGGCACCACTGGCATGCTTTAGCCTGTTGTGCATGTATAATATATATTATATAATATATGTATACTATATAATAATATATATTCCCCAACATCAAACTTTTAAAGCAGTCAGATTCTTGCAGTTGGCTCTCTTCTTTCTGATCAATATAATTCGGAGGTGGAGAAACAACAAAAAAATCTCATGTCATTGAAGCATAGCAAGACATCCTATGGTAGGGAAGGTAAAGGAGAGTCTGGGAGGAGTAGAGGGAGGTGGAAATATTATTTGAATATATTATGTGAGAAAAATTCCATTTTCAATAAAATAAGAAATTAATAAAAGAATAGAAAATGTAGCTATTTACTTTATGTAGTGACTTAGGCATTTTAAATTAATATTCTGAGAGTGTCATAGTCACTGCTGGCAGAATATCTGAAAAATAGTAATTCTTACAATGGTTCTCTCTTAGCTAATGACTTTAGTATTTAATATCTAANAGATATGCTAATCTAGCAAAGAATAAGTAATCTGATGTGTTTTCCAGAGAAAATTTCCCCTCTAGAAATTGTTTTAAATTATTTGGTTCATTTGAAATGTATTTCCACTGATCAGAAGAAATAGATAAGGAAATATATTTTTTCATAAAACTTCTATTGAACATTATTTTTCAAATGTGCCCAAAGAATTTTATTTTACAAGTGACATTGCTTTAGAAATTTATTTTTAATTAAAACTAGGTGATCAACATATAAGAAACATACCTTATATCTTGTGTCCAATATACATTAAAATGATGATAGCATTATTATGAAACAGAGCCACTGCATTAAGAGTAGAAAAAGGACTATAAACAGCTAAAAAAAAAACAAAACAAAACAAAACTTCACAAATTCCAGAAACCCAATAGTCATGTGGAATGCTGAACAAGGAGCCTGAATAATCATAGTATAACAAATATCTTTAAAGAATTGGTACAAAACAAGTAAAACAAACTGTCCATCCAATCTCCATAAGCAGCCCTGTTTAGATCTAAGGAGCCTAAGTGTGAACAAGGTTGGTAAACAGGCTTGTCTAGCCACTGTTCCCTTCATCATTTTATCCTGCAGGTGTCAGTTTTCCTTCTTTTCTTTTTCTTTTTCTTGACTCTTTGTAGATTTCACATCATGCATTTTGATTCCACTTATCTCCATGTCCCCTCACATCTGCCTTCTGCCCTTGCCACCTCTCCCCAAAACAAATCCAAATTTAAAATAAAAACCGAAAACCAAGCAAAACAAAGAGACAAAACTAGACAAAGCCATAAGCAAAACCAAAACTGAAATGAAAAGGAGGGGGAGGAGAAAGAGGAGGAGAAAAAGAAGGAAAAGAAGGAGAAGGAGAGGAGGAGGAGGATTGTCATGGAAGCTGTAGTTTGGCCTGTTGAGACAGACACAGTTTACCCTTTAATCTGTTCATCTTTACTTTTAAGTGTTCATTGCCAGGAGTCATTGGTCTGGCTTAAGACCTCTGGTTTCTGATAAGCCACTGAAAATGGACTCTCACTGAGGCTCTTCTTGGATATCCTCTTGTCCTGTGTCATGGAGATCCTGCTTTTTTTTTATCTGTAGACTCATCCCTCCCCTCCACATGCTCCAACAGTTCATAGATTCAGTGGGTGTTGGGGTGGGATAACTCATAGCCCTGGTTCTGGGCCTGTGTACCTGGATTGGTCAGCTCATCAGCTTCCCCTCATCACCACTACCTGGATGAGCTCTCCAGCAAGGAGCAGGGCCAGTTCTCCTATTCTCAGGCTCTCAGATCCAGGTTCTCCTCACTCATATCAGCAGGGCCAGCTCTAATGCTTTGCCCAGACAAGGTTTAGGGAACTCTCTCCAGATTTCTGTAGGGGGGGGGATAAGAGGGGGATAGGGTCAGCTCTCCTGCTCTCACATTGGCTCATCTGCACCCCCATCACACACACACACACACACACACACACACACACACACACACACACACACACACACACACACACACACCAGGGTCAGGTCTGGTTTGCTACCCAGGTATAGGGCAGAGCCCATTCTCCTATGTGCTGTAGCTGGTGTAGGGCAGGGCTAGTTATCCTACTCTTATGACCCTAGGGCCAGCTTTCTCACCTGACACAGGTAGTAAGGGGTAGACAGAGGAGGGCATCTTTTCCTTACTGGCTACCACATGCAAATGAAGGGTGTGCAGGGTCAGCTCTGTTGCTCTCAAGTCCTCAGGACTGGCTCATTGACTCCCTGACAACAAGGTTTGCTCTTGCTCTGCTGCCC
Source organism: Neotoma lepida (assembly GCA_001675575.1). NCBI lineage: Eukaryota > Metazoa > Chordata > Mammalia > Rodentia > Cricetidae > Neotoma > Neotoma lepida. The sequence continues at coordinate 29,837 of LZPO01055931.1, forward strand.
AGAATAGAAGCTTTCTCATGTACTCTAGCTAGTGAGGGTCAGGTATAGCTCTCCCATTCTTGTGACCCCAGGGCCAGCTCTCTCATCTACAGGTGGCAATGGGTGAGGGGGGAGGTTATCTTTCCCTCACCCATGCTACCACATTGCAGACAAGGGAATGTGGGGTCANCTTTCCTACTCTCATGGCCTCAGATTCAGCTTACATGGAGATCTGACCACAGGGTCAGCACTAGTGTGTTTCCCAGAAGAGGTGCATGCCTATGGTGAGGGGTAAGGCAAATTTTCCTGAGTGCAGCGCTTAGCTCTCCCCTGAGGGGTAGAGCCAGATCACCTGATGCAATATCCAGCAAGGGGCAGGACCAGCAATCCTAGGGCCAGTGAAGGGTGGGTCTAGCTTAGCACAGCATGGTTTCAGTGACCCCAGTGCTAACACAGTCCATGGACATCATCACAGGCCTTAGCTTCATCAGGACCAGGGACCCAGACATGGCCCTCAGCAGCAGCTTGGGCCCAGATGCCACCATGGCCCCAGTGGCAGCATAGGCCACTCAGATCAGGATGTCCCTTGAGGCAGCATAGTCCATGGACTCCCTCATGGCCACAGATTGTGGCCCAGATCCCAGACATCTATGTGGCCTTGGTGGCAACATAGGCCACAGACATCAATGTAGACCCTGGCTGTGGTAGGANCATGGACCCAGACATAGGCAGCAGTCTGGGCCCAGATGTAACCACAGTCCCAGGTGCCATCACAGGCCATCTAGACTGGCATGGTCCCCACAGTAGCATGATTCTCAGACACCTACATGGTCCCAGGTGGTAGCCTAGGCCTCTGGCATCAGCATGGTTTTTGATGGACTCAGGAGCCACAGACATTAACATATGGATATGGCAGGGCCACAGACCCAGGCATGGCCTTTGGCTGCAGCCCTAGTATCAATGATATACCATAGCTTCAGCTGACAGCCCTGGCTACCAAAATCAGCCTGGCAACAGTAGTAGCACAGCCCTTGAACACCAACATGGTCTCAGGTTGTGGCCAGACCCCAGGCATCCATGTGTCCCTGTCAGCAAAATGGACCAGGACCATCAACACAGACCCCAGCCACAGCGGGATCATGGACCCAGACATTGTCCTCAACAGCAGCCCAGGCCAGATCATCACCATAGCCCTGGGTGGCTGTGGAGGCCACCCAGATTGGCATGGCTCCCAGACATCAACATGGCCCCAGATGGTGGCCCAGACCACAGTTCCAAGAGATGGTAAGAGTCACAGACATCAAGACATGCCCCCCTTGGGCTGAATCAAGACCTGGCCCTTGGTCATAGTCCAGGCCCAGATGTCTCCCTGGACTTGGGTGGCCAGCTGGCCATTCACATCAGCCCATTCTTCACCCTCTTCACCTCTCCAGATCTGCCTCTCTTCGCAGCTTACAAGCTATTCACCTCTCCCTCTCTTCCATCTCTCCACTCTGTACTTTTTCACGACGATGGTACCTAAACTTCCCAAGGCCAGGGCTCTTGGTTGTGTCACAGGTGGTGCTTTGTTAAGTACTGCCTGCCCCAGATAAGGGATAATGCAGAGCTGTTGCCTTTCTTTCTCTCTTCCATGTCTTAGCATAGAGACCATAGACAGTACTTAGTACAGTGGTACCTGGTTGCCTTGCACCAGAGGCACTGGGTGGGATGCTAGCTGATTGTGACCCCAGCAGACCAAAGAGCCTGAGAGGGCAGAATGTGCCACCAATGTCCACCGCCAATTCAGGCCTTGGTGGGGCTGGCAACTCCTCGTTGACTATGACCCCTGCAGACCCAAAAATCTGTGAAGGGCACCATCTGCAGGTGTTAGTTTTCAACATAGAAAATACAGAATTGCACTCAAAATAACTGAATACAAGAAGCCATGTACACAGTAACATTGAGTGGTTAACAGGGAAAGAGTAATGTAGAAGGAAGAAAGGAGAGAATTGGCAATGTTGAGTCCCTGAATAGTCTTAAGGATTTTCTCTGTTATGTTTCATGAATATCTACAGCTGAATCTAGCCTCCAGACTGTGATACAATGTAATGTTCTCTGTATTTTGCCATCATCTTGGACAATTATTTTTAAATATTAATTAGAAATAATAAATTAAAATTATGAATGAAAGACACCAGAGCCAAATAGAAGCACTAAACTGTAGTTGTATTGTTTTGTTTGTTTGCTTGTTTGTTTGTTTACTCTTTGGGGGCCCACCATGCAGCTTCCAAATAAATACACAAAAACTTATTCTTAATTATGAATGTCCAG
>LZPO01055932.1:15814-37421 GCA_001675575.1 Neotoma lepida
TAGAACTTCAAGTACTATATTGAATACATATGGGGAGAGTGGACAGCCTTGTCTTCTTCGTGATTTTAGTGGAATTGCTTTGAGTTTCTCTCCATTTGATTTGTTGGTGGCTGTCGGTTTGCTGTAAATTGCATTTATTATATTTAGGTATGTTCCTTGTATTCCTAATCTCTACAAGACCTTTATCATGAAGAGGTGTTGGTTTTTGTCAAAGGCTTTTTCAGCATCTAATGAGATGATCATGTGGTCTTTTTCTTTCTGTTTGTTTATATGGTATATTACATTGACAGATTTTCATATGTTGAACCATCCTTGCATCCCTGGGATGAAGCCTACTTGGTCATGGTGGATTATTTTCTTGATGTGTTCTTGGATTCAGTTTGCCAAAATTTTATTGAGTATTTTTGCATCAATGTTCATGAGAGAGATTGGTCTGCAATTCTCCTTCCTTGTTGCATCTTTGTGTGGTTTGGGTATCAGGGTAACTATAGCCTCATAAAAAGAATTTAGTAGTGTTCCTTCTGTTTCTATTGTGCGGAAGATTTTGAAGAGTATTGGAATTAGCTCTTCTTTGAACATCTGGTAGAATTCTGCACTGAAATCATCTGGTCCTGGGCTTTTTTTTTGGTTGGGAGACTTTTAATGACTGTTTCTATTTCCTTAGGGATTATTGGTCTATTTAAATAGTTTATCTGGTTTTGATTTAACTTTGGTATGTGGCACCTATCCAGAAAACTGTCCATTTCTTTCAGATTTTCTAATTTTGTGGAGTACATATTTTTGAAGTATGACCTGATGATTTTCTGGATTTCCTCATTGTTGTTATGTCTCCCTTTTCATTTCTGATTTTGTTAATTTGGATGCTCTCTCTCTGCTTTTTGGTTAATTTGGAAAGTGGCTTGTGTTAGTATTTTGCAGCGCTGCGGTTATCATGTGAGAAAAGCTCACGAGGCATGACAAAACCCAGTATCAGAGCTTTATTAGAAAGTGGGTGGGGGGACAGGAGAGAGGGAGACAGACAGAGACAGAGACAGAGAGAGCAGAGCACGTGTGTACACACAAATAGAGAGAGGAGAGAAAGAGAGAGAAGGGGAGGGAGGAAGAGGCGGGATTTCCCTTTGCACATGTGTGAAGTGCGCATGTGCAGTCACTTACCTGGGGGAGTGGCCAGGAATTCCAACAGCTTGTCTATCTTGTTGATTTTTTTCAAAGAACCAACTCTTTGTTTCATTTATTCCTCCTGGGTGAGTTTGCTTCTTTTTGTTCTAGAGCTTTCAGGTGTGCTGTTAAGTCACTAGTGTGAGATTTCTCCATCTTCTTTATGTGAGCATTTAGTGCTATGAATTTTCCTCTTAGCACTGTTTTCATTGTGTCCCATAAGTTTGGGTATGTTGTACTTTCATTTTNTTTGAATTCTAGGAAATTTTTGATTTCTTTCTTTATTTCATTATTGTATTTGTGAGAAATGCTAAATTAAATTTATTTTTATCTAAATTAATAAATTCAAATCTAAAATTAACTGATGGTACTATTATTAATATATAAAATATAGTTGTCATTTGNTTAAGCTTACTGATTTTAACAAGGTGAATGAGAACTTAAAAAACAAAACCAGTTAAAGCAGCTGTGGAGCCTCCATAGGACTGGANNAGGCCCTCTGCATAAGTGACACAGNTGTGTAGCTTGATCTGCTTAAGAGGNCNCCTGGCAGTNGGATCAGGATCCATCCCTGGTGCATGAGCTGGCTTTTGAGAGCCCATTACCTATGGTGGGACACCTTGCACAGCCTTGATGCAGGGGGAGGGCCTTGGACCTGCTTCAACTGAATGTACCAGGCTCTACTGACTCCCCATGGGAGGCCTTACCTTATCAGAGGAGGGGGTAGGGGTGGGCTGGGGGAGAAGGCTGGGGGGAGGCAGGAGGAGGGAAGAGAGGAGAATCGGTGGTTGATATATAAAAGAATAAAAAGTTTCTTATTTAACAAAAAGAATGAAGGATATAGTAGCTTAAAAGATGACCACACTGGTCACTTTTCTCCACCGTACTTTTAATTTATATTTTCAGTAGCAGAAAAAAATAAAAACAAAACTACAAGTAAAGAACTTCATACCTATTGCATATTCCTCAGCTCTTGATAAAGCATCCTATGCTTGCTCAAGTATGGTTTGTTTTTTGGTTTTTTTTTTTGTTGTTTGTTTGTTTTTATGTTTTCTTTTCAATATATACAGCCCACAGTTTCCCCTTTCTCCACCCTCCCAATCCCCTCTTCACCTCCCATCTCCCCAAGAACCACTCCTCTTCCGTTTTCCTTAAGAAAAGTGTAGATCTTGCAGGGATATCAACTGAACATTGCATAACAAGAAACAATAAGAGTAGGCAAAAACCCTTGTATCAAGGCTATACAAAGCAACCCAGTAGGAGGAAAAGGGCTCCAAGAGCAAACAAAAGAGTCAGAGACACCCCCACCCCTACTGTTAGGAGTCTCACAAAAACACCAAGCTAACAACCATAGCATATTTGCAGAGGACCTAATGCAGACCCATGCAGGCTCCATGATTTCCACTTCAGTTTCTGTGAGCCCCCATGATTCCTGCTTAGTTGGTTCTGTGGGTCATATTCTGCTGGTGTCCTCAACCCCTCTGGTTGCTACAATTCTTTCTTTCCCTCTTCAGAGGTATTCCCTGAGCTCCAAGGGGAAGGACAAGATGGAGATGTCCAATTTGGGCTATCTCTCAGTCTAATGTTTCCCTTTGGGTCTCTTCATCCGTTCCCATCTGGTGTCAGAGGAAGCCTCTCTGATGACTATTCACCGATCTATGAGCATAGCACAGTATGATTAGGAATCATTCTATTGAACTTTTTTTTTTCTATCCTGTGCCTCTGAGCTCTCCAGCCTCCAGTTCGTGATCTTCCAGACAGTGTCAGGCATGGGCTCCCTCTGTGGTGCAGGCCTCAAATTAGACCAGTTATTGGTTGGACACTCCCAGAAGTTCTATGCCTTCACTGTCTCAGCTCATCTTGCAGACAGGATAGATTGGAGATTGAAGGTTTTGNGGTTAGGTTGGTGTCCCTGTCCCACCACTGGAAGCCTTATCTGATTACTGAGGATGGCGCGTTCAGAATCTGTATATTCCATTACTAGGAGTCCTTGTTAGGGTCATCCTCATAGAATCCTGGGAGGTGCTACTGCACTAGGTTTCCACATCACCCCACAAAACCGCTCCAATCCCAGTTGTCTCTCTCCCTTCCTCCCCCGATCCACCTGATCTCTCCTGTTCCCATTCTCACCCGCCCCCGGTTCACCTGCTGAATCGAATCTGTTTTCCCTTCCTAGACAGATTCNTGCATCCTCCGTAGAGTGCTTAGTGTTACTTAGCCTTTCTGGGTCTGTAGATTGTAGCACGATTATTCTTTACTTGACAACTAATACCCAATGTAAGTGAGTATATACCATGCCTCAGAGATTAAAGGCTAGACTCAAATCCAAAAATATGAGTATGGTTCTNTTTAATCCCTAGTAATTAGCTTTAGCTTGGAACATGTGAAACTTCACATTCCACTTCTGCAGTAGATGGCTTATTTATAAAGTTCAGAGTTAATTATGAACCCTTAGTAGTGAGAGCAGTGTGGAATCTAATAGGATCTTGTGTGTCCTGAAGGTCTTTATCTGTATACATTCTTTTCTATTATAGATACATTTAAGGATTTTTAATCCTGATATTTATGAACTTTCAAATCAGGATTTAGTTGGATATTGAAAGCTTTTTGTTAAACACCCCCAAACAGTACTAAAGGATTTTAAACCTGATCAATTCTAAAGAATTTTCTCCCTCTCTCATTTCTATTGCCACACACCATTGCATCTCAGTCTTTGCCTGTATAAGAGTGACAAATGAACACTCTAAGGAGTTAGATAGAAAATGAACATCATTTACACAATGGGAAAAGTCTAGGTCTGAGCTGTATTACCCAATCAGGTAAGCATTCTTTNAAAGAAAAAGATGTCTTTAATATTATGTACACATGTATGCCTACATATATGTGTGTGGCATCCTTGTTTGGTACCTACAGNCTCCAGAAAAGGGTTTCATTTGTATCCTATGGAACAGGAGTCACAGGTATTTGTGAGAGGTCACATGTGNATTTTGGGTACTGAACTTGGGTTTAACAAAAGAGCAGCACATACTTTTAACCACATAATTATCTATCTAGCCCAATTAAACATTCTTACAACTGAATTCTCTCTTATGAATATGCTATTATCAATAATATCTGCCACCAGAACACTAGTAAAATACTCAATCAAAGCAGCCAATTCATTGACAACATTGAATATGCTTGAAGTAGCATCCACATATTGCCTGAGACAGAATAAAAAAAATATTCAGTATTATTTTCTCTGAGGTAAATTAGGCATATATTCTTTCCTATTCTTTTATATTTAATCTTTGATTTTGTACTTCATATTATATAGTACAACTATATCCAATATTTAGACACTGAAAATTTTATCTTAAATAAAATAATAAAGCCATAGCCTTGTATAACTGCCTCTGGTTGTNAAATAGAAAATGTAGATTTAATAATTACTACTTTAAGCTGAGAATATTACTTTAAAACTGGAAAAATTTACCATTTTTCAGTTTCTACAAAATATCCACAGATTCTTTTCTTTTGTCTTAAAGCACGCAGTTTTATGGTAGGTATATAGATTACACCAAAAATAGACTTACTGAAATAAATCAAATTCAAGCAAAGAAAAACCCTACCTGGAAGGTGATAAATGTATGGCACCATTAATATATCATATGCCATTGATTACATATGAATCCTATGTAAGGAGAACAGAGTAAGATGGACTGTCATGGATTGCTGCATAAACAAAGATAATATGTATTTATTAAGAAACAGAATGTGTGCTATATATATAGATATAAAGCTGAATACATGATATAAAGCTTTGTCATACATAACACATTTACTAAGAGGCAAGTGCAAATACATCTTGTCCACAGCTTACAGATGAGAAGAGTAGGATGGAAGAGTGAAAATATTGTTTGTTCTAATACCAGGACTCTTCTGGGGATATATCTGGCCTAATAATAAGTACTACACCTCACTGTTCTTTGAAGTGCCCATATTGTTTTTAATTCAATGTTAACTTCACGAGTTTTTCAATGAACATAGTTCCGATGACTGAAAGAACACAAGAGAGAATTTTGTCATTGTTTTCTTTTTCTCACTGTGCTATCTGCCATTTTTCCTAGGTAATATCTTCTTGAAATTGAAGTGCATTGTGACTAACTGTGGCATGTATACACGAAAGAAATACAGAATAATTTGGATAAGTAGCTAACAATTTGCGTTTATCTTCTGGAAAATTATACCAGTGGTCTTCACACACTTTCTATCACATCATTACTCTGAGACCACTTTCTCATATACAGCATTTGCTTGAAACAAATTACGCATTATGAGTCACAGAGAAGGGCAAACATAAATCCAGGAGAATCTCCTCATCTGTTAAATGATGAGATCTCCCGTTGCTATGGCTAAGTGACTCACAAAAGCTGTGGGAGATTTGCATAACCACAGAAATTGTTTCTAATGTTATACACAGGTGAAAAAAAGAAATGTTCTCCAGGGGAAAAGATTGAAAGAATCATGTTTTTATATAGGCAAAGAATGAAGCTGCTTTTTTTAACTATTCATTCATTTATGTCAGCTAAGGAAAGGAAGAAAATTTGTTAGTCTTTATCAAATAGCTACATAATCAAATTTTGGAGTTTTTGGTTGGTTGACCAATTATTAAATGGGTGGAACAGGCTATGGTCTGACATGCAATATCAAAAGAGGCAATGAGGCAAAGGCCAAGAGCATGGGATCCTAGCAGAAGCAACTGAAGTTTACTGACAGATCCTGTTATATTAATTCATAGCTACTCAGGCATCTGAGAAGAAAACTGTAAGAAATGTCAGTGTCATTTACATCCTAATTTAAATACATTAAAATGTTTCAATGATAGTAGAACATAGACCATTGGAGATGAATGTCTCTTTTTAAAAATACTCTATGTCATAGATATGATATTTAAAATTCTAACCTTATACTATGAGTGAGATATAGCACATTAATAGAATGCATACTAGTGACCCAAGAGATTTTTTTTAATTATTTTTTCTTGTTATAAAGATATTGCAAAGAAGCACTTTGATGGAGTGCTTGAAGAAGTCTAGATCTCCATATTTTATCTTCTAAACTCATTGTCACCACTTTTTAATAACAAAGTCGTTTTCTCTTTAACAGGAATCTCAAAGTAAATTTTAATTCTAGAACTTTTTCAAAACCATGAAAAGGTTGTGTTATTTTATATGGATTATACAAACTTCAAATGATAACCAAATATGGTTCTCTCTTTGTATGTCTTATATGTTTTCTCTAAGGCAGCAATATCTCCCAGGAGTTTGTTAGAGAGACCATATCTTTGAACTTTAATCTAAACCTTTGGAATTTGACACTTGCATGAGTCATGGGATTTTGTGATATATAATGTTGGGACTGATGCACAGAAAAGTTTGAAAACTACTGAGAAAGAGGAAAAATTATTTCAAAGATAAAAAATGGTGTCACAGCTCTAATTATACTACTAAATAATTGTTATGTGTTTAAGTTACTTTTTTCCTATGATTAATATTCATCATTTGTAACCTCTTTCAATTCCTCTATAGNCTCATATGACTTTATAATTAGACAAAATATAGGGAAATGCTTCAGAAATCAGCAAGCCCTAAAACAATGATGCTCAAGCATGTGTTATTTTATCCTCCAAAGGACATTTCATCATGTCTGAGTGTATTTTTAGTGGTCACCGTGGGAGGAAGAGGTTCCTACTTATATCTAGCTGGAAGAGAGGAAAGACTTTACTGAAACCCTGTACTTAGCAGGATAGTTCCACACAATGGAGTATTACTTAATTCAAATATCAGTAACATTAAGTTAGGAAACTGAACAAAGTCAAGGTACTCATTAAAATGATAGTCTTATGATCTACTTTTTCATCACTTTTCTTTCATTTGCATATGTTCTGTCGATAATGTTTGAAAAACCAACAATGATAATTTACATGCATTTGAACTATTTAGTATGGGTAAGGTTGTAGGTGAAAAGGTTTCTTTCTTTTTCATCTTTGGATGTCATTTATATAACACTAACATGTTTAAACTGTTCATTTTCCTCACATCAAAAAGGAATTAATTTGAAGATCTTGCTACATTTTAGTTCAAAGAATATTTTTGTTTCTCTATCTTGCTTATTATAAATCTCTGGCTCAAGCAAACCAAATAATAATGGAAGTAGAAGTCAATCTCATTGCTGCACTTTCTTTCTTCAAAACCCTGGCTAGCTTGCTATAATGTCATATAATTAAGTTTACCATGTGTTCAAAACAAGCCAGGAAAATTAAAGTAGTAAGGAAAAGACACATTTTATCAGGATCTTTGCAGATTAAATTGAAAGAGTAATTGAATTTTCCCTTACCACACTTTGCAGCCCACTCTTGGATGACAAACCCCATATGGTGATGACAATGAAAACGGATCATCTAAAGATATCTCACCACCATACTGCTTACAACCNGCAGGAACAACTGAAAAGGCAGTAGAGCTGTATCCCACACAATACAAGAAAGGGGTTGATGAATGATGTCTAGAAGATAACTAAAATAGATTACATACTTAAGTTTTCTTCCAAGTTTGCTACAGTGATTTCATTCTCAATTACAGGATATCATATCCACATCACTGATCCTGTAGAGATACCTACTGCATTCAACTTCATGCCCACCTCCAAAGGGCAGCAAATTAGAAAGTAACAAACAGCAAGTGAATTCTAGATAGATAAGATATTAGAAAAGTGTTGGGATATTAAACATTAAGAGACAACAGCCCCAATCTATGTTTGAGCAAATAGCTCTAATTAAATGCTGTAGGGCACATATGGGAAGGAGACAGGAAAGCAGGAAGGGAACTGTATTCAGAAGAAGTATACAAGTGAGAAAGGGAGGCAGGGCCTAAAGGAAGGGATAGGGGTGAAAAGACTAAATTCATTACAGAAATATATGAAATTGTCAAAAAATTAAATGGGAAAAATGTAATACATACATGTCACTGTCAAAATGTAACTACAAAAATGTTCTTGTTGGTTTTTTTTTTTCCTTCAGAATAGAAGAGATGGTCTTGCTCAGTATGTGACTTCCTACACTCTATGGATTCTGGGAAATATAAACATATCATAATTCTAGAAGAACCTAGTGAGATCATTCTTTAAACCTTATTCTCAGTAGTTGTAGTGAAGACACACAAACTCAGACAGTCACTTCACACTGGAACTTAGAGACTGAGGAAACATACTAGTCTATGGGAAGCATAACTACCCTATTGAATATGGGGAAAACTGGAAGGGTTTTGGCTTGAGCATCTGACTGACATTTAACAAGTGGAAGTAATGAATGATCCACTGTCATGGGAGGTACATCACACACACACACACACACACACACACACACATAGTTCATGGGAGAATAATAACTTCCCCTCAAAAATATCCATTCCTGTATTCCCAGAAACTGTGAAATACTTATCTGACAAAACAGCTTTTATAGCTGTGATAAATTGGAAGATTTTAGATGGGGATCTTACTATAGATCAACTAGATGGGCTTGATCTAATCATCAAGAGGGAATTATTCATGCATGTGGATGATGGAACCTCAGAAAACGTTCTTTTTCTGGCTTAAAGAACAGGAGAATAATGGCCACCAGCCAAGGGAGTTAGTTAACTTCTGAGACCTGGAGAAAAATGGAAAGACATTCTGTCTTGCAGATTTCAAAGAATAAGAATTCATGATCTTCCAAGGTGGTTATTACATAGGCATCCTTAATGAGTATTTGGCAACAAAGGATAGTTCTTGCCTACAAGATGTGCAGAATTATGAAAAAAAATCACAAAGACTTGTCTCCAAATAGAGGAAGGAAGACTTTACTTAGGGAACATCAGAGAACATATGGTTCTAAATTTGGCTGAAATTCAAATTGTTTGATAGTTTCTGAGAAGACATTGGTGGAGGGCTTCATTATCAGTTCACCTGAGGGAGTGAGGAATCTCCAGCTGAAAGAACAATACATGTTAAAATAAAAACAACAAAAAGATTTGTGATTCTAAACAAAATAAGTATCACTTTAAATGGAATGGGTCTGCATCCAAGGACACAGGAGCTTGAGAACCAAGCTTCTAAACTTAAAAATTCGTACTCAGCAGTCTGGTCTCTCTCCTCAAAAATAGTACTCCATGGAAGTGGAAAGAAACATTTCTGCAACCTGCATCCCCTAGTGGGTGATGTTTCACTTTTTATATGAAAAGAACTCAGTTCCAATACACAGGATTAAGTCAGCAGACCCAATACTAGAATGAATTCCAATACCTCTTAAAAATGAAGTTGTTGAAAGTTGTACATNTGCACATTGATTATGTGAGCATTGTCCACATGAAGAGTCAGGATCTCAAAACAAAGGCTCACTAGTACCTGAGGAGCCAATGGAACGAATGTAATCTAGCAGGCTTACTAGCATTTTGCTGAGCTAGCCCCCTGATAGAGGAAGGAAGGCTCCAAAAGAGCAAAAGAAGTGATTGGTAACCAAAGATAGAAAGAAGAGTGAATGTGATAACTAGAAAACAGGTAACAGTTACTTATATTCTTAACAGGATGCTGGATTCTTTCTCCAGGCTCCAATAAACACAATTTACAGATAAGAAATACAACAAGAGTGACCTGTCATTGAGTTTGTCCTACCTTTTCCCTAAATCTTTTGAAAAAAAGCTCTATTATTTTGCTACTGTGATGGATAGTTTGAATTATCAACTTGAAACATTCTAGAATCACCTGGAAGAGTCTCAGTAACGGATTGCCTCTATCAGCTTGGCATTTGGGTACGTCTCATGGGGGACATTACATCTGACATGTTAACTGAGATGAGAAGGTTCATCCACGGTGGGCTGCACCATGCTATGGGCAGGAAATGGAGGGTTATATAAGGTTGGAGAAAGTGAGCTGGGCCCCAGAATGCATCAGTTCACTGCTCTCTGCTCTAGACAGCAGATGCTCTGTGATCAGTTGGCTCACACTCCTACTGTTCTCACTTCCCTACTACCATAGATGGTAACCTTGAGTTGGTACGAAGAAAACCCTTTTTCCCTTAAGTTGCTGCTGTCAGAATATATTTTCACAATACAAAAGGAACTAAGAAAATCAGCAACTCAATCCCAATGCCTTGCAGTTGTTGCTTTCTCTCCTTACTTTATGCTGAATGTCTTGGATTAAGAATGTAAGTAACTTTTACAGTAGCACAGGCCCCCTTTTTCACTGATTGATAATTATCTTCCCTCGAGCCATTGATGCAATTCTTTACCCTCTTGATGTCACTTTCTTTCTTCCTTGAGGTTTGTAGATGAGGTGGTGCAGGCATTCTTTATAGATTTCTGGGGTTTTTTTTATACTCCTAAAATTATAATATTCTGCTGGATCAGGATAAATAATCTTTATTTCAAAATTTTCAGACCAAACTTTCTCCCACTGAACTAGACGCATGCTTTTAATTCACATATATTATTTTGTGAATGAAAGATGACGTGTCAACAGTTGCTATTATTGCTTCTTCTATACTAAAATCCATGTGTTGTTTGTTTCCTTCATTTCTTTTCATCATTTATTATGAAAGATATCATTAAGGTTGTCTTAGCATGGCATGGTGGAGAACACCTTTAATTCCAGCACTCAGCTGGCAGAGGCAGGCAGATCTCTATGAGTTCAAGGCCAGGATAGTCTCGATAGTGAGTTCCAGGACATACAGGGCAACATAGTGAGATCCTGTCTCACAAAACTCAAACAAACTACAACAACAACAACAACAAAAATCTTTGACCCTCTTTCTAACATTCATTCAGAATTATATTTCATATTACATTGCATATTATGATTCTAACTGATGCTAACTAACCTTAAAAATATAATTTATATACTCACATAAGAAATAGAAGATTGCTAAATATATAAAGATAAAACTGTTTGAGACAAATCCTAAGTAACTGAAATACAAATTATAGTGCTTTTGGATGGCCTGCTAAATCATTGAACTGTTTGCTGCATGGGAAAAGCACTCATCATGTTGGAACAGCAACTTGCTTATAACTCACTTTGTCATACTTAACAAATCTTCCCTATACTGCTTTTTCCCACTCTTAGGTTTATTGTCCTATTTTAATGTTTTTTAATACAAAATAATTTTATTTCCTTCTGTGTTTAATTTTTTGTCTCTTGCAACCTCAATATTGGCCTGCCACTTATTGGTAGTCTTGGAATTTTTGCTCGGTTGACTTGGCCTGCATAGCCATAGTAGTTGCTGATTGAATCTAAGCTTGGTTAGATTGTACTTACAGAGAAAAAATTAGGTTAGCACCCTCATTGTATTAATTTTGTCAATATTCATCTAATTCAAAATCCAGTTAAGGCAAATTGAGACTCAAATATTACCTNTCTTCAATCATGCACAATTTTTGGACCTAAACCAGTATGAAAATAGCCTCAATTCTTCAATTTTTANATGATGATTCTTTCATATACATTTAATGGGAACACTCATTACCTTATGGAATATAAAAAGCTCAACCATTATTTTAACTAACTCTTTTGTCAAATCTAAACAATGGAAAGAGAGAAAAATCTTCATGACTTCATCCAAATTTGTGAATATTTTGAAGCTATTGCTCTAGAAAGACAAGTAGGCAGCTCACTCAAACTGAACTGGACATTTAAATCCCCCATTGCTCTAATTGCCATAGATTTTTCTTTTATATTAAATGGAAATATTTCATCAGTGAAGACTGAGGCATACTAATATAGGCTGCAATCCAAGCAAGCCTGGGAAAATTCCACAAGCACATGGAGTATAGAAAGAATGATACATGGCTCTCATGAGATAACAGCACCAACAAGTTCATATGAGTTAATGGAAAGAAAGAATGACTTCAATGGGCTGTGTACAAAAACCTCCTGTTTCTTCTCAACACTTACAAAATCCCAATGAAACTTTAGTGATTAATAGTGATTGAATTCAATAATGATTAGCTTAAGCATCTGCCAGGGGCAGCTCCTGGGCACTCATATGACCTTTTCTGTGTTAATTAAAGACATCACTGATCCAAGCAGCCTGGTCTGAGGTTTTATAAGCCCACTGCATGCAGAAGATGCTGCTCTGAATAAGGACTCATAAAGAAANTTGAGACAGGCTTTCTCTTCAGACCCAACTCTAAATTTAATTCAAACCCAAAAGTGACCATTAGGATAATTGTACTTATGAGCATGTGAGGGTTTTAAATAGGCTTATGGGGACATATAAATGTGGAATCCACTTACCCTATGCATACACTAATAGAATATATGCTTATACACAAGAATATGTAAGATTGTTTATGTTGGCATTCTCCTGAAGAAAAGTCAGCCTTCAGAATGCAAATAAAAATATGTATATCCTACTAAAATTATAAGGAAATTATTGGTAGAATTGAGACAAAATATGACATTGATAATATATAAACAATGCTCTAATTATTGCTTTTAATGTTTTTTAAAAAAGTCTCAATCCATTTAGTAGCACCAGAACAGCATAGCTTAACTGAATGATATACATAAACAAATGCATTTCAGAACATATCAAATTATAACTTTTAAGATTAATTCTGCCTATAGTGACAGCAGCGGGGCAAGCAGGACCCAGACAAGCACCGGGTGACTCTGTGCCTCGCAGATGGAAATCAACTAAACATGGGCAAAGGAGATCCTAAGAAGCCAAGAGGCAAAATGTCCTCACTTGCATTCTTTGTGTAAACTTGCCGGGAGGAGCGCAAGGAGCACCCGGATGCTTCTGTCACTTTCTCAGAGTTCTCTAAGAAGCTCTCAGACAGGTAGAAAGACATATCTGCTAAAGCCAAGGGGAAATTTGAAGACATGGCGAAGGTTGACAAGGCTCGTTATAAAAGAGAAATGAAAACCTACATTCTCCCACAAAGGGGAGATCAAACGGAAGTTCAAGGACCCCAATGCATCCAAGAGGCCTCCTTCGGCCTTCTTCTTGTTCTGTTCTGAGTAGCGCCCCCAAAACCAAAGTAGGACATCTTGGCTTATCCATTGGTGATGTTGCAAAGAACTAGGAAAGATGTGGAACAACACTGCTGCAGTTGATAAACAGCCCTACGAAAAGAAGGCTACCAAGCTGAAGGAAAAATATGAAGAGGATATTGAAGTCTACAGAACTAAAGTAAAACCCAATGTAGTGAAAAGGGGGATGGTCAAGGCTGAAAAGAGCAAGAAAAAGAAGGAAGAAGAAGAGGAGGAGGAGGAGAATGAAGAGGATGAGAAAGAGAAGGGATTAGAGGTAACAAAGATGAAGAAAATGATATAAGTTGGTTCTAGCACAGTTTTTTTTTCCTGTCTATAAAGCATTTAATCTCCCTACACAACTCACTCCTTTGAAGGAAAAATATTGAAATGTAAGGCTGTGTAAGATTTGTTTGTAAACTGTGCAGTGTCTTGTTTTGTATAATTAATACAGTACTGAGTGTGTCTTTAGACAGCCCTGTCCTGGTGATATTTTCAATAGCCACTAATCTTACCTGGTACAGTCTAGGGGTTGTAAATTGGCATGGAAATTTAAAGCAGGTTTTTGTTGATAACAAGCACAAATTAGTTATATATGAGAATGGTAGTTTGTTGTTGTGTTTTTGTTATGTCATCTTCAATTGTCTCTGATGCAACTTATAGGAAAATAATTGTTGTTTCATTAACTAAATACCACTGTGTAATTGCAAAAAAAAAAATGCATCTCTTTTGTTGACATTCTGAAATGCTTCTAAGTAAATACATTTTTAATTTAAAAAACAGATTAATTCTGCTTTAGTAACATACCAAATTTGAATGAAAGAAATTTTTTTAATATTTCATCCTAGGGTTTAAAAACATAATTACAAAGCATACATTTGCTAATGTAGAGCTGGCAGGGGGAAAGGTAACAAAATTTTAAACAAGTTGAAACAATAACTCTCAAATGATATAAAGGGCAATATCAATCCAAATTGTATAGAATGTTAGATTGCTTTGCACTAACTCCAAACACATTGAAAATGTAATGCAAGCACAGAAGAGACAGGAGATATAGTTTAATGACTTTGAGGAGACTATAGACTTCATCAAGACTTTATATTTTTATTACAAGGTTATATTTAAGCTTTTTGAAATGTTTTTCCCCACTATAGTCAGTAATTCACAAACCTGGTTTGTGTTGGAGCCTATCAGGAGGTCTTACCNTAAGTAGACTATACCTTCAAAGTTATGATGCAGTAGGTATGGAGTATGATCCTGGGTCTCAAACTTAGAATAATCTGGCCTGGCCTGCCTAATGCCCCTCTGTTGCTATGTAGGCACTCTGCTTAGAAATTTACAGTAGCTTCCAGAAATGAAGTACCCAAATTAAAACATCTAACAAAATAATGCTGTAAAATTTAATACATCTTCTGACGGTGTTTTCAAAATTTCATAAAATGTACACACACAGACACACACACACACACACACACACACACACACATGCAAAACACATTGTTTTCTTATTTTCACCCAGGAATGAGGTTATGGATGTAGACGTAGACACATTATCCTAAAGATAGATAAGTTACAAAAGGGTCAGAGTCATGTACTAGATTGTTACGGCTTGTTTCTTCTGGGGCTTCTTTAATTAGCTTGCAAGGGGATTGTTCCCAACTACCACACATGTTCTTCATTCTGTGTGTCTCTGTCCTAATCCTCTCTACTCATAGCATCAAATAGACTAAACTGTATCTTATTCTAATGACCTCCTATATTGACATTATTAATGTTATTTTGTTATTGTGACAAAAGAGCAAAAAGTGACTTGCAAGAGGAAAAAAATCATCTTAGCTCCTAGTTTTAGAAATTTCAATTTAAGTTTGGATCATTGCTGTGAGCCTGAGGCACAGTGGGAGATTGTGGTTGCAGAGCATGAAGGTAGACAGCTGTTTACTACCTGGTGGACTGAGAAGTGGTGGGGGGATAAAAGGGTTCAGCCATGGCAAGGGAGCCCCTAAGGACAAGACATGTTCTCTGTGACATGTTTCTTCTAGCTACACCCTACCCACTAAGGTCTAAAGGTCCAGCTATTGCTCAAATTAATGCCATCAACTAGGGACCGAACCTTCTCCACATGAACCTGCTGGGGAGGTTTCCTATTCAAATCATAACACTTAATTTTGATTTGTCATGGTAGGAATTCTATCTAAACACAGTCATAATCTGAAAAACAGGAATAGAGTTTATCATAGGAATATGGGAACAGGTGGGGGAGGGGATAAAATTCTCCCATATTATAGCCGCATATCAATGTTTTGAGTTCAGGTAAAAAGCAAAAACAAAAAAAACAAACCAAAACAAACAAACAAAAACAGACAAAAAAAATGGTAGGGCAAACCACATTCAATATCAGAAGAATTGTCCCTATCTAGACAGAAATGGAATACAAACCATGCCTTTGATGATTTCCTCTGTAACTAAGGAAATATTTTGGTGACTATAATAAAAGCTCATAAGAGTTTCTACAATAGAGTACAGTACTTGTATTATCCCTAAAATAATTTCTCAGTGTTTTAAACTCTTACTTTAGATTGACTAATCTGGATTGGACTTTTAAGTGTATGAGTTTTCAAGTCAAAACTCATTGCTTAATTTTAAAATACTGTTAGAAACTGAGAGCAAAGCAGCATAGTTGCAGATATCAGGATACTATGCAGGCCAAGAAAAGAAACATCTTTTATGTTTACCTTGAAGGACAGTTATCTTTAGCCAAATAAATTNTCTCTTCAACANAGAACTACTTCAGGAACTCAGGTACTCAAATGCTTGTGGCAGCCAGCCCTGTCCTGGCTGCTATGGGCCAGATGACTACTGCAAATGGTGACAGCAACAAGGAGCAGAAGCTTTCAAGGTGCCAGAGAAAAATCCATGCCAAGTCAGACTAAGCTGTGCAAGCAATTTGCCTGCTCATAATTACAGTAACAAGTGAACTTCATGGAGTAGAGGGGAGGCCTGAGGCAAGAACATAGAAAGAGAAGAAAATGAGACTGGCTCATTGTGATCTCTTTAGAGCATTAACTTGCTTAGTGTACCCTTTTGACTTTTAGCTAGTTGAACAAGTGTTTCTNACTTGTCTCTGAATAAGTCTTCATATAGTAACCATGTGTTTTAACAGCATTAAAATGTACAAAATTTGCATGGTCAGGTTTCCTCTTTTAAAAAAAGACTTCCATTGACTTCTGTAAGGCTGTGATAGAATACAGNCATTCAAACTCTAACTGTTCAGTCTCCTAAACAGCAGTTGTAGAAAGACTTACACTTTTAAATACAACATACAAACAAATACAACTAATCATACTTCATGTAATTGAAAGTATGGCAGTAAATTGATCTAAAAAGGTATATGAACTGTGTATGTTTAAAGACTAAATGAAGCCTGGCTTGATAGCACATGCCTCTAATTCTAGGTACTCAGAGTTAAGCATAAAAATCTCAAGTTCAAGGCCAGCATGAACTGAATGAGATTCTTTCTCAAAGTTTAAAAAGTACAAAAATTTCTGGGGTTATAAAACAACGTTCTGATATTTCCCTAGTCCTAGAAGGTTCTGGGTTCAATCTATAGTACTGCCCCTTTTGTTTTTTCAGTGCTTGTTATGTTAAGTGTGAATATCTACTTAGAATTATGACTTTAGTTTTTACTTAAACCCATAAAAATTGCAAGTCATTTCATGATGTCTATGAACGTACATCAATAAGGTCACTTCGTTGTATGCAGCAATGTTCCATCAAAGTTTTTAAAATGTAGCAGTAAATTATACAGACAGCTTAGGAAGGACTAGTCATTATTGTGATTTTACCATATTAAGAAGATGCTTAATCCAATGAATCAAAGAACTCAATTGTCCCTGCACAAAGAAACATTTTAGTATAAATTTCCAATTTGAGGATTCATTTTAGTGGTCCTTGAGCTCATAGTATGAGGGGATATTGAAGTTTTAAATGATGCACTAGCTTCAATTTTATATGATTCACTAGTTACAGATTTGCCTAAAATGTGTATTTTATATGTAACTTCTCAACAAGAGCTGAAAGTCAGTCACAAAATCAAGTTGTCATCACTTGATCAACAAAAAGATCTTGAAAATGAACAAAACCTTGTGCACACCAAAGTAAATGAGATGGTACTNGAAACAGTACAAGAGTAGCTTGGTCCATGGAACATGTTCATGTTTGTTAGCTAATTGTCAAGTATCAGTATCAAAGTTAGGCATTTATGCTCTTATTCATTGTGAAGACAGGGGACCAATATTTCCATCTATCATAGTTCAAATAGACAGCTAAGATGCCAGGCCCTGAAGAATCAGCCCTTGAATGGTGGACACTTTGCACTTTCCAAGGTCAGAGAAATAATTTACAATTGACAGTTGTCTAAAGGATATTCTCCAAGAAATGTGAAATCAGTGAAAATGGAGTTAGCTGGACATGGGAGGGCCCACAACTCTAATCCCAGCACTTGGGAGGCAGAGGCAAGTAGATCTCTGTGAGTTTAAGGACAACGTGTTCTATGAAGTGAATTTCAGAGAAACCCTGTCTCCAACAAAACCAATAATGAAGAAAATGTAATGAAGCTGTGGCCATGTTTTCACTGACTGTTGAATGTAGAATGTGAATGGTGTCGCTGGTTTACAGATTTTTAAGGAGAGAATTGAGGAAAGTATTACTGAATTTCTAACAAATGTCAGCATTTTTATTAATTAAGAGAGTATTTATACCTGTATCAGTCAAAATTATTTACAACTAGAAGTAGGATAGAAATCAACAAAACTAGCTGCATATTCTTGTGTTTTCAATTCTCTTGACTATTGTTTCCTTTTAAACTTCATTATATTTATACTATCAGTCAATTAAACTAGAAAACACATAGTCATTTGGGAAGTAGGTAGAATGAAGCTTACCTTTTTTTTTTCCACTTACTGCTAATGTTATGAAGTCATGCTGTCCTGAAGTTCACTTTTCCTGTATTCTATATGGAACAATAAAACACAGCTGATAGTTTTGGAGGGAAGTACAAAGCAGATATGAGGCCACAAGTGTGTGTTAGGCAATGTGCTTCCACTTATGTCCAAGGTTCTATACATTAATCTCTTTTCTTGAAATTGTCTTTCTTGTGTTTGTTGCCCAGCTGTGTCCTCATGGTTGTCACAATGTCACAACACTAGCTTTATCTCCCCTTCTGAACCACCCATCATCTTTCCTTCTGATTTATGTACACAACCCTGTGTACACTCTTATCCTGGCCCTTTGTTGTAAATAAACAAGTAAACTTGGCAGATAATAAAAAAAGTTTTTAATGAATTACTGACTAAAAGGTTCCAGTCCAAATGATTCTATAAGCAAGTCAATTTTCCCCAATAGGTAAGAACAAGTAATTCATATGATGTACAAAGGAGATGGAAGGTTTTCCCATTTTATATTACAATTTATATATACTCTTGAAATCTAACTTATAAAAACTATAGCAGAAAATAAGAGGAAGAAAAATATACACCATATTACTTGTAAAACATAAAACTCTGAACTCAAATACCATCCAGCGAGTGAAAAAGATAATGCATGATATTCAAAACTGGTTTTAATAAATTACAAATTTGAAAATATTTGATATATTAATTGTANAAATATGCCACAANNGTATAAATGATGTGAAGACTCTAAGAAATGATGCTTCAAGAGTATTTGATGAAATATGAATTATTTACATTTAATAAAATAATTAACCTAAGAAACAATGGAGGACTTCTTGAACATGCACAGTATACATCTGCATATTCTTGGTTGCTTACTCCTGTAAAAGTCTCAAAAGATGAAGTCAAAGCAACCACCAGCATCTCCATAACTTACTGCAAAAATCTGGCATAGGGTGTGATTATGAGCTCAGTCACCTAGATTATAAAACACAGAGCCCAAATACCTCAGTGGACTTAAGCAAAATGGTATTCTCTGCTGTCATGGAGCTATTTCTGTACTGTATATGAACCTCTGCGATGATACATTCAAAACAAAAATGAGAAATATTTTAGCATAAATGTTATCTTAAACATGACTAAAAATCAATAGTAGATGAAATTTAATAAATTAAATTAAATTAAATTAAATTAAATCTTTAAAAATAATTCAGGATAAACATTTAAAATTAAGAGTAACAAAATTAGAAAGAGTTTAAGTTGTTTTCATGTCAATTAAAAACACCAAAATGAAATTTGTCTGTTTCTAAGTCTGTAAAATCATGCTAACAATTGTCACAGACACTGTACATCTAAGATCTTAACTTGAGCAAAATATTAAATTTAGTGCAAAAATGCATAATGCTATACCCAGAANTATCTTTTATAATAACAAATATTCAAAAATATGAAAATATCTAACAATACAAAAATGTTTTAATACATTACATATATTTATATATTTATATAGGCCTCTACAACTTGAGGTCTGGAAATCACAAATTGGCTACCACTTAAATGAACTAGAATATACCTTGTATACTTTTATAAATTTCCATTTTGAGAAAATAGTAACTATATAACCAAATAGATATTTAAGTATATATACTTCATATGTTATATAACATATAATTATATGTGCATATATAATATATATTAAATATTATATAATATATAAAATATATGTACTTATATATAACATACATATAGCATAATATTTGTTTAGTATTAAAAATTACCATGAGATAATTGTTAATTTTTTTGTGTATTTACTTATCAGTAATGGTCAGACTGTAGGTGACCAGAAGTTCTCTCCAAGAAATTAAGAAAATTATAAATTTTTAAATAGCATTTAAACCATATTCCAAGACTTCCCTGATAGTTTGCATCTGACAGGTGNTTAGTGAATACACATTTTGCAAGTGATCACATTACTGAGGAATTTCTTCTCATTCCTCTGAAATAATGAAGGTTAATAGTGTCTGCTTTCTATATATTCTCTTAGCAAATCTCTATCTTCTTCCTGGGATAATAGCGCATCTCTTCAGGGGTAAAAAAGAAGACTTTCACCAAACTAAAATTCATGAGGTTTGCCAGGGGAAATATAGCAAAACAGAAATATATGACAACATGTGTTAAATAGNAGGATTCTAAAACAGTATTTGACCCAAATACTGTGAAATCTAAATTGTGTAAATGCACAACTTGATTTGATGCAGATGGAAGATTTGGGGCCTGCCATGTTTGAAAAAATGGAAATGGGCCCATTTCTTCCCATGCAATTTTCAAGCAACACTAAGTAAAGGTTTGGAAATGAAGCGCGTTCACCTTGCTGCTCATTTAGCTTANTTTGTTTGAAAACATTTATGTAGTGAAGAGCTGCTAATGACATCCTGATAACCCCAGTGCTATGAGTAAGGAGATTGCTTCTTTGTGCTAAATGTGCATTTTACCCTTTTACTTCTTCTAAATACCTCTATTGCTAATGACTTTCTTCAACCTGAAATTCATATTTCCTAAGCAATCTGCAAACATTGTAGAGTCATGGAGGGACAATATCTATTAAAATAGGCTGTCTTCTCCCACCCACAAATGAGGAGAATTTCATTCAGGGGAAAACTTACTTCTATTACAGGAAATTGAGCTGGAAGTCTTTATTGCCTGAGAGGGTATTGTCTTAAAGGTGATCCAAGGATAGTTGATTCATCGCATTCTCTGCTTTGACTTTGTTGTTCCTTTTACGAATGGATTGAAATTAGCAGCATTGTTAGAGACTTTTTCAAAGAGAGAGAGAAAGATAACTAAATAAAAATATTACCATAAAATTACATGTAAAATTGATATGTGCATAGCTTATGATAATAATCTATAGCAAAATTAGGCCAAATTATTTTAAAGTTGATTTATTGAATGCACTACTCAATGATTTAGCTAGAGCCATGGGATAAGAGAAAGAGACAAAGGAGACACAAATAGCAAAGGAGGAAGACAAATTTTCCATATAGAAGTACTATAAAGACTCCAACCAAAACCTCTGACACCTTATTACCTTCAGCATAGACAAGGGCTTTCTGAAGCAGATTTAGTAGCATAGGTAATGGTCTCAAGAATGGAAATGCTGGGTTACATGGCACTAAAAAGAGCTNTGCACAGCAAACAAAAGAGTAACAGAATGAAAAAGCANCCTACAGAATAGGGAAGAAGTTGTAAATGAAGAAGCCAGACAAATTTATTATGAGAATATGAAAAGAACACTGAAAATTAAACACATAAAATACAAGTTATCTAATCAATAAGTGGGTGTAACAAACTGAACCAAAAGTCCTTAAAAGAAAAATATAAATGGCCAGCAAGCACTTGAATAAAGTGTTTAACATCCTTATCCATCAAAAAAAGGAAGGAAGGAAGGAAGG
>LZPO01055933.1:14535-31410 GCA_001675575.1 Neotoma lepida
GTAGAATACATGCATACATACACATATATGTGTATATGTATTCCTAAGTGCATAAGTATAATCTTCTCTGTCTGTATAATGTTATTTGTATGAATGTTTTCAGAGCTGACCACTTGGTATTGGATATCCAATTNGTGTACTCTTCCCTGGGGAAGAATATTTCTCACACTTTCAGCATTCCTTGGTTGTCTGTAGTTCTTTGTGTAAGATTGAGGCCATGTGGGCTTTAACCTGTCCATGCTAGCACATCTATTGTTGTCCTTGGGCAGTCATGTTGGTGAGACATTATGGATATAGTTTCTGATATCCCTAGGAGATAAACTCTCAACCTTGCAACGTTTTTCCATTTTTTCAAAACTATTTCCCCATATTTTTATTTTTTAACAGTTTAATACCCCTATATAATAAATTAGTAATTTCCATTCTCTACCCTTTTCCCTCATCCCTCTCCCTATCCCACTGGCTCACTTCTTCACAAGCCTTCCTCCTATTGTCACACTTTTCTTTTGTGTGTGGCCCACTGAGTTACTTGACTAATCTTTGATAGGACGGTATTCAGTGGAATAAGGTGAATATATCTGTAATTATACCGCTTATGAAAATAACACCTCTCCCACAACAAGCATTAATTACACATAGTTCCTTTGGGAAGGATGGAATCTTATGAGTTCCTCCCTTGTCCATGATGAAATGTTTGGGCCCTTGTGCAAGTCTTGTGCTGCTAACCACAACTGCAGTGAATTTATTAGTGCAACAGTTTGGGGGGGGGGCTGTCTTTTATTTGTTTGTTCGCTTGTTTGTTTGTTTTTGTTTTTTGTTTCCAGAAGATATCATTTTGCTACACATTTTCCCATCATGGCTCTTACATTCTTCCTGGAACTATTATATTACCTTAGCCTTGGAAGGGATGTTATAGCTCACAGTTGAAGTCAGGAATTCCACCATCATTTATTTTCAACATTTGGGGCAGTTATAAGTTTGTATCAACCACTGCATGCTGCAATAAGAAACTTCTCTAAGGAAGGCTGGAAGCAGCACTGAACTTTGAGTTTGAACATCAGTACTTAGAGGCAATTTGACACCATGGTTGTTTAGCAAAACAATAGTAGAAGGTTCCTGCCTAGGATCTGTGACCTCCACAACCAAGAACCTTTGATCAGGTTTACAGAACCAAACCTGAGTTCCCTCGGGAGGATCACACCTCAAATACAATCAGAATGTGGTTGGATACCCCCATAACTGTCATACCACTATTGCACAAAAGAATCCGTATTGTCTGCTAGGTCATTATTCTAGCTGGCAAAGTTCACTGCTGGGTAATTCCGCTGATGACATTTCTCTTCCAGCAGCCTGCATAGCACCTTCTGGAATCATGAAGGGTAGCCAGCGTGGAAGAAGCCTCCAGTTCAGCTCCAGTTTGATTTTTCTATCNCCTGTGACCAAGCTTAGTAACACCTTCAGCAATCATGTCTTACCATCAAGTTCCAGTGAGCAAATAAACTTATTTAATTTTTACGGTTTTTTTTCTGTATAATTTGAAGATATTGTGAGCCTTTTCCCATATGTTTTATTCATTGCTTTTATACTTAAAACTGTTAGAATTTCTAGCCACTCCCCCAGCTACATGACCGTGTGTGCACTAGCAAGATGCTTAGTCATCCCAGGGCCTTATGTCCTACATAATCCATGCGCTGCATGATCACGTAATTTGCCTGCAGCATGATCATGTAATCTATGCGCATGCAAATGATATAGCTACAAAAGCCCATATGCGCATGTGTGGGTGGAACCTATAACAGTGGGTCCCACTTATACCTCTGCACTTTCTCCTGTACGATCTTTCCCATAAGCCTATGCATATCCCTTCTGTTCCCTTCTCTTAATATACTCTCATAGTGGGTTCTGTTGTACCTCGTGGCTTTTCTCGCATGGTAAACAGCACCACTTAATGAATAACATTGTGCTGCTTAATAAATAACAAAAACCTTTCCAATAATTGTATCTCGTAAGTATCTGATAATATTTTATTAGATATTTATCTTTTACCTGTCCTGTTCAAAGTTCTATAAGATATATTTTAATACATAATAAGTGGCATACTACCCACCAGAGTGTAAACTTTCACCATGGTTTCCCCTCTTCCTGTCAGTCAAAGATTTCTTTGAAGAACTTCTCATCCATCATGGCACAGCATTTTTTAAGCAGTAACCAGCAACTGGAACTCCTGAGCAATAATTGCTGACCTGATCAAGAGTTACAGCCCTTTGTCTGTGAATTCTCCAGGCTCACGGGGCCTGAAATAGGAGTTCCTCCTTCATGGAGTTGGGGAGGATGCACATGTATTAGTTCATATCTTGTTCAAGCCATGTTTCCTCTGTGGTGATGAAAATGAGGAAGCCACAGCTATAGCTGCTCCTTACATCCATATCACACTCATAGACAGTAAAACATACTGAAAACTAAGTAAATAAAAAGAGGTTCTTCAAGCCAATTGGAGTTGAATTACTAGAAATTTTAACTGATTTGGGCTGCTGTATTCTTGTGGGACCATCTCATAATTTACTTTCTTTCTTTTTGAAATACATTTTGATTTGTTTTCCTTTGCTTAAACTATAATCCCGATTTTGTAGCATGTGTGTAATTTATTTTGTTTTGTTTTGTTTTGTTTTTCAAGACAGGGTTTCTCTGTGAAACAGTCTTGGCTGTCCTGGAACTCACTCTGCAGACCAGGCTGGCCTTGAACTCACAGAGATCCACCTGCCTCTGCCTCCTGAGTGCTGGGATTAAAGGCATGTGCCACCACCACCCAGCAAAATTTTCCTTTTAAGATGAAAAATTGCTGTGTTGACAAGGTTGGTCTCTGATTTCTGAGATTAAGCAATCCTTCTGAGTAATAAGATCCTATGNATACACTCTCACATCCACCAAAATATGTTGTAGAAGCCCACGAAGGTTTCCTAGAGAGATCTGAGCTTGCTTTACCCAGCTGGGCTGCATTAGAGGATTGCTTGACCATGTGCATGGTTACTAGGTGATTGGAAGGGTCTATACTTGGCTGAGCTAGAGGGAGGTCTTTGCTCCACCCCTTTGCATTCCTATAAGTAGCCCTTTAGAAGAGACAGAAGGGTCCGGTGGATAAGAATCCGAGGCTATCCTGTGTTTCTATCTGTTTCTCTCCTCTCTTTCTGTCTAAATATTTCTCACTTCATCTTCCTCAAGAGTACCCTGGGAGGGGGGGGGCGGCTAGTGGGAGCTGGTCTCTCATGATATATGTGTAGTTTCTTTGCTAAGATCATATTAGATCAATATTTAGAAGGAAAGGAAACCTTTCAAAAAGACTTTACAAAACAAAACAACAATGTTTATAACAACAAATTAAAAATAGTATTACCTAGTATTCATTGCAATGCCTTAAGTTTTCCATAGGGAGGTCTAGCAACAGATTGGCTGATGCACAGCCCCAAAATAGGTCCTGTTTTTCTTGTAAGAATACTTCCATGTAAAATATATCTTGATAAATAAGAACACACTCTTAACTTTAAATAAGCAAGCTTTAAGAAACTGTAAGGAATCTTGTAAACCAACATTTTTCTNCCATCCACCAGTTCCCAAATAAACACACAATAGCTTATATTAATTACAAAATGCTTGGCCATTAGCTCAGGCTTATTATTAACTAGCTCTTGCATTTAAATTAACCCATTTTTATTAATCTATGTATTGCTACATGGTCCATGGCTTTACTGGTCCTCTGGCATCTTACTTNTTGGCTGGGTCCTCTCTCTCAACTCTGCCCTTCCTCTTCCCCTCCTTAGTTTGGTTTTTGCCACCTAATCTTATCCTGCCTGGCTATTGGCCAAACAGCTTCTTTAGTAACCAATGAGCATAATACATATCCACAGCGTGCAGAAAGATCATCCTACAGCAAATCTAGTCAAATTGAATAATACAGAAAGTGAGACTCATAAAGGTTCAACAGCCTCTTCCCAGGATTTCTCAACTACTGGGAAAACAATGACAGATGAGGCATGCAACGCTTGTTTCATTTTCATTATTTTTATTAAAAAAATGTTCCTTGTCCCTGGGCAAGAAAGATTTCTGTATATTAATGCATCAATCTCATTAATTCTGAAAACATTTGTAGCTTTTTCATTGAGTTTCTGTTTTCTTTGAGGCCTGGTGGTAAATAACTGTATTCTCCAACTGGGGGCTGAAGATAGAAAATAGTCTCAGACCTGTCCTTGGGATGTTTACTGTATTTTGCCTAAATGCCCCCCACCCCATTAAATCTATTATTGGAAAATATCATATAATACATTATAGTCACATTCACCCCTCTACCCCCTTTTATCCACACACACCCTCTCCCCTACACTCAATAAGAATCCCCCCCACACACACACACACAATGTCTTTTTGCTTTATTTTATGACTCACTGAGTTTAACCAGGATTGTCTACATGGGCATGGTTGTTGTGTTAATCTGTGTGCTGGAGCATAGGCAACTCACCAATGGTTGTACCATTGAAGACATTGACTTCCCCTCCCACAACAGCTAATAACTACCAACAGTTCTCCAGGAAAGGGGGGCAGTGTTTTTCTTAAAACTGAAGAGGAAAAAAATGTGCAAAATAATAATTAAATAATGAGTAATACTAAGGAAGTCTGAAAAANACATAGGAGTCATATCATTATTTACTTAAATTACATACATTTAAGTCTAGGTATACGCATATGTGTATATGTATACATATATAGTTCAAGTGAAATTATCCCACTTGGGCTTTCAATACTCCCGTTTAGGAGCCATAGGCTATCTGAAAAAAAAATTACCAAGTGTCAGAAACTCCTTTTCCAGTTGTTAATCAGAAGAGTCCAAGAAACTCCTAAAGCAATGCAGGCTATTACCCTTGTCCTTGCTTGCCTCCCAGAGGTTGAAGGCAAGTTCCTATTGCTGAAGATACCAAGTATTTTGAGCATCAGGCTTAGAGATTTCAAGCTGAATCTGACCTGAAAGCTTCTCTCTGAGGACTCACTTTCATAATACTTGAAGGTGCTATGCCATTTCCAATGGAAGGAAGAAAGCAATAATCCTACACAGATATCTAAAACATCTAAGAACCACAATGATGACCATCATGTCACTGGCATGGAAGGGGAAAACCCCTGATACCCCACCGATAGAAGAAGACATACAGGCAACTAAGAAATGCTGAGAGTCGGAGAAATAGTCCTTCCCAAGGATGAGTTCCTTAACTGGTTATACAATACAAAGTGGTCAGCCTTGAATCATACAGACATGCAACAACAGATTGAGCAGGTTGTATTTACATATTTAGATGTGGTGTGGTTGTGTGTGTGTGTGTGTGTGTGTGTGTGTGTGTGTGTGTGTGTGAAACAATAGCACCTAAAGAAAAGGAGGTCATAATTTCAAGAGGTAGCGAGGAGGTGTACATGAGAGGATTTGGAAGGAGGAAAAGGAAGGGGCAAGAGTGAATGCTGAATGTGTATGATCAAAACCTCCATTTGTTTAGTGCTTAGAGGAGTGTTTGTTTAAACAGGGAATTTTACATATTAATGTAGTAGCACAAATGTGTGCACTTCATAAATAATCCATTTGCTTTTCCTGATGTTCTACATACACGTATGCATACAGCTGAAGAAGAAAGTCTTTAAGCTGCACTGCATATTATTAGGGTCAGATTTCCCATTATTACAACCAAAAATATTGCTGTTTCACTAATTTCATTGAGGAGGTCAGACTCATAACAAATACCATTGTTGGAATATTTGTATCATTTCCTCATTCCAATCAGGGATGGAACAGAATAGTTTTCCTTGCCCATTATACTTTCTATTAAATTAAGTAACATTGAGAAAAGAATGGTGTAGTATTCATCAATTTCAAAAGTACTTGTGTAAATGAAATCATGCTTTCAACTAAACCAGCATGGTATATGAGCTTTATGATGAAAGTTGTTGGGTTTTTTTAAGTTGAAATGCATCAAATGGAGAAAAGCCAAACAAGACTACATCAGAGCCATGAAAGCATTTCGTGATGTATGGTCTGGGATGTTATTTCATAAGCTGCTTGTGATTATTTCTAAGGTTAGTGCTATTTTGCTTTATAAAAATTATGAATTGTCAATAAGAGAAGAAGGTAACAAAGTTATAACATTTGCCTTGAAATCTGTCTCATCGTGTGTTGAAAAAATATCAGTTTTGTTAGATATGAACTCAGTTTTTCTGATTGATAGTGGGAGAGAGGGAGAAAATTACTCAGTATACATTAAGTTACAATTAGATGGCAACAAGGTGTTCTCATATGTGATTATTGCACAATAATGCTAATACACATAATAATAGTGTGTACATTTTAAGCAGACAGAAGAAAGAATTTTGGATGTTGGTAACATGAAGAAATCATAGTTTAGGTAATAGATATCCTTAATTCAGTCTTAACATGGCATAACACATTCAAGTTTCAAAACATTGCATGACAATGTTTTGAAAATCAAATTTAATTTAAAAGTAAGTTAAATTTTGAAAAACTACTGACTTCCATCATTCTTATTATTGTAATAGTCCAAGAACCATGTTAAGTGGTTTTGTTTTTGTTTTGTTTCCTTTTATGTAGCTGAAATGAGAGTAAATCCAAACCATTTTAGGACTTAACTATCATAGCTAATGACAAATTGCATGGCATTTCTACTAACACATTTTGAATTTTACGTTCACAAATAATTGTAATTTTTTTTTTGGTCTACTGTTTTTCAGACTGGTGGGTAGATTTTCTTGAATATTTGTAGTGAATGTATTTCAGTCCATGACTTTTAGATGGTAAATTGTCATGTCAAAGCTGCAATGGATCACTAAGTCCTCGGATCATTATGCTAGTCCCACTACAGTTTGCTTTATTTGAGTGTCTACTGTGTTCTGAAGACTAGAATGTGGTTAAAAGATTTAAAGATGAGTCTGGTGTGATTTATACACTTTACGTTTTCATTGAGTGTCTCAATTTATCTTGGGAAGCTGTGGCTGTAGCAAAAGGAAGCATATTAAAAGAGAGGGAAAATCAATTTCTAACATTTTTTGCTCCTTAAGTCTGGAAACATCACTTTCTGGTGAAAGATTGCTAGATTTAGAGTGAGCCCTTTCTACTTGCAAGCTACCTGTTTTATGGATATTCAAAGAGAATTACCTAAGGAAAGATTTGATAAGGAGCAGATACAGGATTTAAAGAAGTCGATAATAACACACTGTGGTCTGGCCAAAGGTTTTAGTAACTTTAACGCTGAATTGCCAATTACAAACACACACACACACACACACACACACACACACACACACACACACACACACCCTTCAATGGTCAGATCTTCTGTTCATTTTCTGCTGATTTACATTGCTAAAAATGTACTGGCTTCACACAGCACCGTCCTATTACTTCAGGTAGGTCAGATATCTGGCACACTGTGACTGTGTCTTCTCAGATGTCACAGGCTAAAATGGAGCTATCAGACATGAGTGAGTTCCCATGGTGTGGATACTCTGGGGAGACATCTGCTTCCAATCTATTCAGGTTGTGGGCAGAACCTAGTTCCTTAGAGTTGTAAATCTAGGCTCCCATTTCCTTGCTGGCTGTCAACCAGGGAACTCTCCTAGCTAGAGACTATCAATATGTCTTGCCTATCTCCAATTTCAAGCCAGAAACAGCGTGTAGTGCTGTGTTTGAAGCTCTCTGACACACTTGTCTCCTAATAGGCAGAGAAAGCTGTGTGTTTTTAAGGGTTCTCATAGGCCCTGAAGGCTTATGCCTTCCTGAGTCATACTCATAGCCTTTATGTATTAAAGCAGATATCTGTGTCTAAGGATACTCAGGATATTGAGTACTTCTTTTGAGAAGTCCTTTTCAAGTTCATAGGATGAGTACATTTTGCCACTCCCACTGGTCTCTTCAAATACTACGGAAGTCTTCATCAATGAAGCAGCCTTGTTGAGGAAGGAGGACATGTTGAAGAATTATAACTGGGACAATAATCCCCTCTCAGGGAAATATTTCCAGAAAGAACCTGAACNAAGATGAGGTATAAAAGGCACTGGGATGTGAAGAGTTAAGAAACCACTCTCAGGTCAAGAGAAGGACCAGTTACGTGTTTGCATGTTTGCAGAGAAAGAGGCTGCTCTCTCTGGTTGNCCTGGGCACCTTACTTTCCAGAAAGCAACCATCCCTCAGTTTATATACATGCAGAATCCCAGCCCAGCCAGGTTCAAATCCATAAAAGATAGGATATACGAGATGACTGTAGAAACTGAGTCTATTAGAACACAAATTAAATATATACTATCATTGTGTGTGTGTTTTCCTGTGAAGGCAGTGGATAAAATTATCTAGTAAAGAATCAATAACTTAAAAATGATGATAATTGTATTTCAGAACACATTCAAAATATTAATATGATTTGAAAATATACGAGATAACTCTGTGCAGCACATTGTAAGGAATGCTTTTAGCATTCATGTGTCTGGGGGTTGTGCTCACACTAGCAAGAAATGATAGCTTCTAATTAAAGATGTCTCATGAGAAAAGTATTTTTTTTCACCTAAGTTCAGAGATCCTTTTGATTCAATCCATTGACTCCAGTTTAGAATCCTGATAGAAAACAGCAGTTCAGTGTTCTGAATATTTAAAGAAGGTGGGAAGGAAAAGGGAAGCAAAGGTTGCTCTTCCTCCCCCAGGCAAGAAGATGTTCTAAAAAGCAATTTGTATGTGATTTCTGAATACTGAGCTGTGCATATGTAGAAAAAAATAGAATGGTAAATAAAAAGAAGATACATAAAGAAAAAATTAAAAATTAAACTGAAGAATTTCCAGCCAGACATATTCCAGGCTTTACAATGGGGCTTCAGCCCTTCCCAGAGGGAGGCTGGTTTCAATTATTTAGACTTAGGTTTGATCTAGTTTAACTAACCTACTTTCAGCAAGACTCGGCTAAGAGGGAGGAGAAACACAAAAGATCCGATTGTTTCTGTAGTGCATCTTTGTGATAATTCCAAATGCATAGCTGATTCATCAGAGATTACGAAAATGCAAGATTCCTAAGTGGTAGTAAATATTTAAAGCTCGGATGGAAACAGAATGAGAAGTAGGAATTAAGTCATCTAATNCTTTCCCCTGCTCAGATGCACAGGGAAAGCTTAATGAAAGAAACCCTTGGATATTTGCTGAGGGCACACTTGTGAGCTTCCCTTCCATTACTGAACACATGGAGAGAGTAATTTTTCATACTGACACTCACTTTTGAAAATGGTTTCATATGTTAAAATAAATCCAACAAACACAAAGAACTCATTATTCTAAAGGATGAGCAGCAATAAGCAGGTTCATGCCATAAGAATAATTTTAGTAAATGCCTTATGTATATCATCTGCAAAGCTTTTTCTTAAAATTAAACCTCAAGGAACTAACCAGATTGCCGACTTTTAACATGCAGAAGTCCTTGACATATTAAAACCAAAGAGAAAAATTGGCCAGCAGTTTGCATTGACCATGTTCTTTTGCAATGTAACTTGCCACTCATTTCCCAAATCAGACCTTGTNATCATAGAATAGGGAACAAAGTAGATACGTTTAGCAAGACCTAGAAATAAAAAGCTGATAGCTCATTAGCAGAACTCAGCTTTGGAATCTGCAGTGTTGTATGACATTTTCTAGGGAGACATGAGCAAATGTTTATTCATCTCAGGCAGGGCACTGCTGACAGATCAAAGAAATGATTCCGCTCAAGTTCATCTTGCTGAACCCATGAGTTTAGTGGTGCTGCTTACAAGAGTATGGGCGAGGGGTTACTAGCAGAGGCATAGACCACAAAATCAGCTGCATCACTAAAAAGCACACCTTAGCACACACAATGACTCAAGAAAACTGCAGGCCTAGAGTCCCCTGCGTGGCGTGCAGGTAGCTTGGGACAGGTGGAGTTCCTCCTTCTCAGAGATCATTACTGCTTATATGACCTTGGACAAGTAGCCTGGTGAACCTTCTAAGTTCTTTTTTTTTCTTTCCTAAGCTTTGTATGTTTTGTTTATCCCATGAAGCAGAAGGAATGTTTCAGTTACTTGGAAATAGCTACACAACGACCATTCATCAGGAATTTGACAAGGTGACGACACTCTAGACCTAGGCTAGAACTACCAAGATGTGAGCCCATTCTGGTACCAAGAGAGCAGAGTCAGTGATGCTGAATCCTACCTTCAGCAAGGGGTCTGTCCTCACTAAGACCTAATTTGTGTCCCTAGGAAATGATGATAACGATTTCACTTCAAGTTAAGTGTTTAATGAGATAATGTATTTGATTTGTAAGTTAAGTTTTAGAGTTGTAAATCCTAAAAGTAAACTGATTCTGAATATAATATTCATCATCCATTTTGTCTCATTTTACTTTTCAACATATTATTATATATAGTTTATTAAAACTGCACACAGTGTATAAAGACAGTGGATCTAACTAAATATATATATATACATCCATGAAGCCACTAACACAATCAAAGTAATGAACATAAATGAATATAGAGACTGATTATTATAAACCAATTTCTTTTAATTTTGAAACAAGTGATTCCATTAAAACAAACTCTAGCAGCTTAGGACGAAGATTTCCCCAAACTATCACATGCCACACTTAGGCAGGAATCCACAAAGCTGTATGTGTGCTCTTAAGCACAAAGGAATTCAGTATCCAGCAGAATAAGTGAGACAGTAGGCTAATGACATGGCTTTTGTTTTGCTTTGTTTTCCTGGCTAAAGCCCGCAAATTTACAAATGACTAGACTTAGAGCATGTCATGATCTCCTTAAATAATTAGCTTCAATCANACATTCCTGGAAAGGGACTGGTTTTCAGGATAAAGATTAAATAACAAAATATCAAACAATCCAATGAACAAATAGGCTAATAAATGAACACATAGTTCTCAAAAGAATTACAAACAGCTAATAAACATGAAAAATACTCAGTATCTTCAGCCATCAGGAGGTGCAAATTAAAACAACATTGAGATTTTATCACCCCAAACAGAATGGCCATCACTAAGGAAACAAAAAAGAGTAAATGCTGGGTAAGATGTGGAGAAGAAAAGAAACCCCTTATACATTGCTGTAGGAACATAAATTACTTCAAAGACAGGGGAATCAAAATGGAGGTCCTCAAAATCTGAAGGTAGAATGACCATACGACCCAGCTATACTACCGCTGAGGATATACTTGAAGGAGTTTGAGTCAGTGTATCAGAGATATTTCACTCACCTATATTAATTTTGCCTGTTCACAGCAGCCACATTATGGAATAAGACTAGGAATCTATCAACAGATGTATGGTAAAGAAAACAGTATACAAAAACACTAGAGTTTGTATTAAGTTAGAGAATAAAGTGAAATTATGCTGTTCACAGGAAAATGGATAAAACCAGGACTCATTTTACTTTTTACAAGTTAAGTCAGACTCAGAAAAGACAAATACTATAATTTTCTCTAACTTTTGGGTCCAAGTTTTTATGTAAATATATAATTTTATATANAGAGAGAGAGAGGAAGAAAAGGGAAAGACTGTGGTGGGGTGATGAACGGAATCAGAGAGAAAAGAAACAGTAGTGGCTGAATATAGTCACAGTAGATGATATTCTGGTACCATAGTGTCTTCATGAAACTCATCACTATATACAATGAATATTCACCAAAATAAATTTTAATTGAGAAATAATTCCTAGGGTCCAGTAATGAGGATATATTAACTTTAAAAATAGACAAAAAGTTTCAATAGGCACATTATCCAAGAAGATGTACAGATTAGAAAAAAATAATATTCAGCATTATTAGTCATGAAAATATAAAACGTGAAATAATAAAATATAGGATCTAAATGCCTAATTATTTTTAAAAATACTGNTGCCCACCAAATGCTGGTGAAAATAAGAAGCAATTAGAGCTCTTATCCATCATCTCCAGGACCGTGTAGGGTTAGTGAGAACCAGGCATTCCTTAAACAGAGAATAGCACAGGAATTATCAATAAAAGAATGAATAAAGTATAGCTCATTAGTGCAACGGACTATTAGTCCATAAGAGAAGAAGCAGACTGCAGCATTCAATAATAGGGACAAAATTTGGAAACATTATGTCAAGCAAAAGAACCATAACATGAAACACTCAATGAGGTATGATGCCATTCACAAGGTAGTCTAGAGCAAGATGGAGGTGAAAACTTATCGGACCAGTGGGTCTTTTGTGCAGAGGAGAGGAGGTGTGTGGGAATGAATAAGGGAGTTCTCTGAAGTAATGATGCAGAATAAGATACAGAGATAAATGCATTTGTCAACNCAGCCAATACATATTTAACATCTCATTGCACCTGAACTTTGTATCAAGGCAAAAAAAAAGAAAAAAAAAGGAGCATTGGCTATGCTCTGTATGTACATTGACAGAGGTAAGGAAAGTATACTGCTATCTGTCGTTTATGAACTGTACCAAAAACGGGATAGACGAGGTTGGCACATTGCTAGATAGAGGAATAAATACGTGTGGAAGCTCTATGAAAAACGTAGAGTCTAGGAGATGAAGTTACAAATGTTCACTATAAATAGTTTTTCAACTTTGCTACCAGTATTTCATGACAACAACTTGAACAAAATCATGAGATCACATCAAACTCTGCCCCATGTGTGAATACTGATCTTATCTGTAGGACTGGGTATAAAACCCTTGCTTTGTATCCTAAGAAAAAGCCAAACACCAAAAGAAAAGAGTGAGACAGTGCCTGTGCTACCCAGTTATGACCTGCGCTGAGTGTTTTTAACTACCTTTAACTCTGAATGCCCTTACTTAGAGAATCCAGTAGTCATGGAAGGGTATTTGACATTGAGCTATTTATTGGTGATATTTTCACTAGACTGACTGCTGAGGCTTCCATTTGGTGCTTCTGGGAATCATAGAGAAAAGTAGAATAGTATTATCTGAGAAAGACTAAGCCTCCATGGAGGGGATGGGATAGTTGTCACAGAATGGAGCCCAAGGCAACTCCTCATAGCACTTATTGTGTCCTAAAGTGGATGGTCACAGGAAACTACCATAGCCCTAAACAAGTAGGAGAGCTAACTGAATGAATAGATCTACCAGAAATGAAAGTGTAGACAATCTCTGCATTTACAAACCTAATCAAATCAAGAAAAATGGGGAATAAGTAAGGAAGAATGGAGACTGCCTAAGAAACTTTCTAGGGACTTGGGACCACTTGGGAAATGATGGCATAGACATTCCTGTATTGTAGCCTTCTCTTCTGGTCCCTTTGGAAAGTTCAGAACCATGCATTAAGAATGACAGCCAATGGATTAAGTCAAATTAAAAGTGACCCACAGAATTTGGCTTCCTTTAAAAATTTTAAATATGTGTCTTTTGCTAGGACACTCACTCTATTGTTTTAAAAAACCTGAAGTTTATACACACATATAGATGATTTTATATATATATACTCTATTATATATGTATATATATGCATACATATATAGAGTGTATATATATATATTAGAGAGAGAGAGAGAGAGAGAGAGAGATTCCAAAATCTCTGCAGGCAATTCCATTTCACCATCACATTTTGGGAGAAGTGTTTTCATTTTTTCTTTCCTAAGTTTTTCCTCCAGTTTGTAACAGTCACTGACCCAGTTGTTCACAAATTAAAATATCCCGTCAATTGCTGTTCTTAAGTGATTGGTAGGCCTACACACACTGTTTACTTTGCAGAAAACAGAAGACACTGAGCACTGCCATCAACTTGGACCTCTGCTACACAGCGTCTCNAGCTGCAGCACTTGGCGCATGGAGTGAGGNTCACCTCACTAGCCCATCAAGGGTAAGTCCGTGCATGGTTGAAGACATGCTGACTGGGTTGGATAAGGACCAGAAGTGGTTTTCTGTGGCTTGATACTTTAGGTGGTGCCTTAAACATACCTGAAGATGGAGCCAGAGAGTTCAAATAAAATGCTGCAAGAGCATGGGTGACTAAGCTTGGATTCCCAACACCCACGGAATAAAGCCAAGTGTAACATTGCACATTTGTAAACTCGGGAAGGGAAGGTAGAGACAGGTGGATATCTGAGGTGAGATGGCCCACAAGTATAGCTGTTGTGTGATATTTTTATTTCATTCTGAAATAAAGTTTGCTATTAGTCAGAGGGCGGAGTTAGCCGCTAGCTGACCAAATTCCTTTTGGAGGAGAAACAGAAGAGGTAGGAAGTCACTGGTGGCTGCTCCCCTGCTTCTCTGATCTTTCAGGTTCTTATCCTGATATCTGACTCCCGATTTTTATTAGTAAAGAATAATTAGATAAACACTTCATATAGCCAAAGCAGCAAGTTCCAGGTTCTGTAGGAGACCTTGTCTCAAAANCTAAGGTGAAGAAGTAAATTAGAAAGATTAAACTGGCTTAAACTTTGGCCTCTACACTCGCCTGCATGAGCAAACACAATATACCCACCCACCCACGCCACCCTCACACACAACCACTCAAACATATACACATGTACATACAAGCAAAAGTCATAAAAAGCACAAACCTTTATGAACTTCCTTATCTCAAAACATACTAACAATTGTATTCTTTGTTGTAGATGGCAAATTAAAGGAACTAGATCTTCCCTGTGGTGATTTACTGTGCACCCCAATATGTTGTATACTCTAATAAACTTATCTGGGGATNGGAGGACAGAGCCAGCCACTAGATTAGATATAGAGGCCAGACAGTGGTAGCACACACTTTTAATCTTATCACTCGGGAGGCAGAGATCTGTCTGGATCTCTGTAAGTTCAAGGCCACACTGGGAACAGAGCCAGGTATGGTGGCACACACCTTTAATCCAGCACTTGAGATCTCATGTCTTTGCTTGGGAAGCACACATGCCTTTAATCCCAGGCGTGAGAAGACAGGAACTAAACAGNAGTTCGACTGAGACCCTCAGAGGTGAAGACTCAGTGGCTTTCAGTCTGAGGATTCGTGGAAANAGGATCTGCTGAGGAGTTGGTGAGGTGAGGTTGGCTGTGGCTTGTTCTGTGTCTCAGATTTTTCAGCTTTTGCCCTAATATCTGGCTCTGGGGTTTTTATTAATAAGACAATTTAGCAATTCATGTTACACTTCCCTTTTGAACATATAAAAAAACGGTGTACATCTACATGTTAGATCTTATTCTAAAACATTTCTAAGACTGGTGCTCTGAAAGAGACTTGCTCCCTTATCCAGTCTTAAAGAAACTGAAAGTTAGAGTAACTCTGTCTACCAAGACCTTCCTNGTTCNCATATCTTCATACTTAGGTGCAATAAATCATCACCAGCAGGCACAGTCTGTATTTACCTCTTTTTGACACATGATAAGATTCTCTAACATGCATTGATGTAGTATTATATGAAATGCCTGCCATTGTATTCCTGCAAGGCATCAAGTGCAAAACACTTTGGAGATGTCTATTTATGCAGCAAGTGCTTTCAGAAGATCTTTTGTAGTGTGATGCTGCCCAAGACGCTAAGAACACCAGTACTTCCTGTGCATAAATAACTTTTCATAAGCAATATTAGGACATATTGTTGTAGCCCTGGACTGTGTTTTTCAGAGATCTCAAGAACTCAAGTGCCGTAAAATAGGATCAAAAAAATCAAAATCTTGAGACTNATGAGATGTCTTAGTGGGTGAATTCTTGCTGGAAAAGCATAAGGACTAGATCCTCACAATCTCCATAAATGTCAAGTGGGCAGGACCACTTGCCTGTAATCCCAGTATATGGGAGCCAGGCAGAGACACATCTCCAGTGCAAGCTAACTATCTAGACTAGTTGAATCAGTGAGCTCTTGGTTCAGTGTGAAACCATGTCTCAATATACAAAATGGACAGAGGTTGAAGGAGGCACCAGAAGTCAACCTCAGGCCACCAAACACGTGCATACCTGCACACAAACCTGCTCCCACATACATGGGAAAACATATATATTAATGCATTTCTGTCTGTCTCTGTCTCTGTCTCTGTCTCTGTCTCTGTCTCTCTCTCTCTCTCTCTCTCTCTCTCACACACACACACGAAGGGGGGAGGGGAGGCTTAGAATCTTTAACAAGAGAAGTAGTTGGAAACAAGATGATTTGCCCAACCTTTTCAATTGAAAAAAAGCCATTACTAAAGATATCTCAGAATAGGCGTTTTATAGCTTTAACAAGTTGNCACCAATTTGGTCATAATGAAAATATTTATTAAGCATATGAGTTAATTCACATCTTTTCTTACTTTAGACCAATTTAAGAAATATCTTCATGAATGTTTTCTTGAAATCTACTATAATGTGAACAATGATATCTTGCTTATTACCAAAGCTGGGAAAAGTTGCAGTTTAACAAATTAGTTCAAAATAATTAGCCTCAAAGAGGCTGTGATTTAGAAATACTGCCCCTGCTCATAACTCCCATTAACTTTAATTGAGTTTATAATGCATGCAGATAGAAGAAAAAGCATATCACTCCGTTTTAAAATTAAATTTAGGATAAATTCAAGAATTATAGCCGCTCGTTGACCTGGCTTTTCTTTTGAAATTAGTCCCACAATTTGTTTATGATCATTTTCACATCATTAACTTTTATAGTTTTTTAAGCCACTGTGTGTTTATCCATTCAGGGTTCTTCATTCGTAGACCTCGGAAATTATTTCTGAATGGCTAATTATTTCCCAATTGCCCTACTCCTTCCTCAGTCAGTCTTTCTCATTATCATTATACGGCTGCTGCCCAAGCCCCTCTTCTGGAGCTCCACTACTGCATTCCCACTTGCCAATTCTTTCCCCAGTGACACATTC
>LZPO01055934.1:0-12239 GCA_001675575.1 Neotoma lepida
TCTGCAGTTTAAGAACATTGTCTGAGAAGATAAACAGATTAACTGTTTTGTTGGTCACAGTTCAGGTGGGATGACTAATTTAGCAAGAATCCAGCATCTTCTAATCTTTTCTTTATGCCCTCTCAATGCTGAGGGATGTGTTTAGTACTGCAATTTTAACTGAATTCATGGCAATGTCAGGAAAAAAAAAAACTCCAGCCTGGGTTGGGGATGGAGGACCATCACTTGTTTCTAAAGTTTTATACTGCTTTGGGAGATTCATTGACTAGCAAGGATGTGACTAAATCCCTGTCAATATACTTCTAAAAATATGGCCAAGAAGATTATTTGGCCACTCACACTGATGATCTTTGCATGTTGATCATTTCTGAGAACTGTTTTCCAGTCTTGTGTCGTTTGGTCTGAGGATTGTGATCTTTACAGAATTCGGCCACTGGGACAAGGGAATAAAGGAAGGTAGGTGTAAGACCTGAATTTGCTCTTTTTTCAAGGTAACGCAAAACTGAAAAAGGAAGAAAAAGCCCAAACCAAGCAAACTTATATGGCAAGTAGTTTTGGTCTCATCTGCTTTAGAGGCTGAAGCCGAAAAGAGCCTCGCAAGAGCTCCATCACAAAAAAAATAAAAATGCCAATTTCAAAGCACAGTGTCACATGGCTA
This sequence comes from Neotoma lepida, assembly GCA_001675575.1. NCBI lineage: Eukaryota > Metazoa > Chordata > Mammalia > Rodentia > Cricetidae > Neotoma > Neotoma lepida. The sequence continues at coordinate 659 of LZPO01055934.1, forward strand.
CAACCTCACCATTTGCCTTTAATCCTGGCACTTGGGAGGCAGTGGCAAGGAGCAGGGTGGGTGTATGGAGTTAAGGCCAGCCTGGGCCAGACTGTAGGACTGTCTCACAAGACAAGCAAATAGAAGTGCTTANGCAATTAAGTAAAAGAATAACAACTTGGGAAACTAACTTTGGAGGAAGCCAGTTTGGACCCCCTGATCCAGGCTGTCCTTCTGTTTCCTGTCTTTTAATCTATGTGAACAATAATTTCACTCATCAAGCAGAATAAACGAGCAAGTAAACAAAGAAAATAGAGTTAATAATGAAACAGCTCTATAATCACGTTAAAGCCACNTTCACAGCAATTGTGGCCNAGTGGAAAAACGTTTGACTCAGCTCAGGTGGTAAAGAACAGGGTGGAAAAGCCCTTGTTTGCACACTGTTAATGAAATCATTTTGTTACTGGCTGCTCCTGGTCCTTCTCCAAAAGAGTCAAGAAGGATTTAGTGTGCCTGTAGAGATATCCTGAGTTCATTTTCACTAAAATGCAAAGGAAACGTTGCAAGTCATTCACTCTATTCTCTATGGAAGAAAGTTTATGAACAAAGATGAAGACATTTGTACCTGAAAAAAATACATCTGCAGTGTAAGCTATGGGCTGCCAGATCCGTGTCTGTTTTCATCCAACATTGTATCACCAGAACTTAAGGCAACCTGGAACTCTGAATATACTTTATTATTGTTGAGTGGATAATTGTGTTAGACTTTGTAAGACTTTAATCTCACGTATTTGTCTTTGTTTGCCAAGTGAAGTGGATAGTTTAGAAAACCAGGGAACTGCAGAGGTGAGTTCTTTTGGAGACAGAAATTCTTCACAATTGTTGTTTGTGACTCAGATTCTGTGGGGGTTTTACTTTACATCCAGAGTCTTTTGGTAGCATCACTGACCCNATATTAATATAACAGGCTCCACAGAACTTAGTGTTTCAATTAGTTTTTATTTATTTTTTCAATATCCAGCTCCTTATAGGAAATATCTTGCTATGACTTGAAAATTCATACCATCCTTGGCACTCTGAGAAAGGCTTATCTTCTGGTTTTGACAGTCTGAGCTTCCATCAAAATCAAGCTGCGTATTTCCTAGCTTTTGCCTCAGCCTTTCCACAAGTTAGAATACTTGAGGAAGATGAAGCCAGACTGAAATGCTTTGGGTAAAATTGTAAGGGAGTTCATTTTCCTTTTTCTGTATATTTTCTGGCCCTTTCGTTTGGATCCAGAACCAGGCTTGTCCATTAGGGCTTTGGAACACAGACTGACTCTGCCCTGGTCCTTGTTTACAGTCCTTTGATTTTGTGAGTCTCAACTGGCCACTGGCCTTAACCACACCCTACTGGCATTTTCAGGGACACATTACTAGATTTTGGCCAGGTCGATGTGGGTGTGGGGTGGTTATTTTGATAGGATGTTTATCTAACCTAGTTTTCACCCTCTAAACTTCGGTAATAGATCTTGAATCACCGAATCTCTGATTCTCTTGCAATGATATTCTCAACTGCTAAAATTTCTTGTAGGGGATATAGGAACAATATCTATCTCCTCTTTTTAGATCCCAGTGACAAACTATGATTCTAGTACAGCACAGTTCACTCTGGGAANAATGAGTGTTCTGGGCTTCCTTAAAGAGCATGGCTATGGGTTACTGGCAGAAGCATGGTTGACTTCAGTGCAGCCCCTCTGAAAAGTCTGTGGANGATGGCTTCCTCATGTTTGCATAGATGAAGCCTCCTTTCCATGCTAATTCCCAGCCTATATACCTTAACCTCTCCCTGAGTTCATGAAACCNCTTGCAATTAGGATGTAACTACATACACACGGCTGGAAGAGTGGCCAGATACTCTGGTAAATGTCCAGTGGTCCTCCCTGCTCCCCCATTCACACTTTGGAGACAGAATGTCAACAGTCCACAGGTTCANTGGAGACAGATTCTCACAAGTAGGCACAGTTGATCTCATGAAGATGGTAGCTGCATGGCTGGGAGGACAACAGTTTCTAATGCTCCCAATCCTCATCCTTGTGTTTTTCCAAACACAGTACTCTCATTGACACTCACAGTTCTATGTCAATTATGAACATCGACTCTGAATGTCAATGCAGGGATTTTATCACTGTGGGCAACATCTGCTTTCAGCAATCTACTGCTGGGATGCCTTTGGTAAACATTCATATTCATGACAAAAACATGTTTATGAGCTACAGCATCAACAAAGATTCNTCACGTATTGGGAGATTTCTCTCAATTTACTCCCTATAGTTTTAAGCTCTTTAAAGGGTGTTGGGGTGGGGGGTGGTGAGAAACAGGCATATACAGAATACTTCATCAGAAAAAGACAAAACTGAGAAACATAAACTTGAAAACAAGCTTGATTAGTGGCTGAGTAGAGGAGAATTCACACTTCCAGACACAGACAAACCTTTGGCTATTTTCTGTTTGATTTTGGTTTTGTTTTGAGACGGTGTGTTACTAGATGAACAGTCTGCAATGCAATCTTCCTCCCTCAGACCCCTGAGATAGCAGGTGTGCTGTTGTGTCTTCCCCGTACCCTGACAGCCTGTGTGCCAGGGCCCAGCTCCTGTCCTTGTGGCTATTTACTCCCCTGGTAATCTCAGCACTTGCCTGTCAGATGCAAGGATCAGGGCTTGATCCTCAGAGCCATAAAATGAAGATAAAACAAAGTGAAAATGAAAAATTACATACATGAAAAAGACAATGTTTTCCAGGATGATTGTGTTCTGTGGATCTGCTTGTANCTCGAGGAAAGTTCATATTTCATATATGTAGAAGTTGAAATTTCTCTTTTGCACTGAAAAATGTTTCTGTCTGACTTGTATGAAGTCGGTTAACTGATACAAAAGATATCACCAGTACATCCCACTTTTCCCCAAAGGAATTTATCATTAAATTTATTGAATTATTTCAGTTTTAATCTGATTATTACTACAAAAATTTTGTAAATGGTGGAATACCTACACAGATGAGTCCTTGCTCGCTGTTTGTGAATAGTTTTACAGCAGTCTCCTGTGACCTTAAATGTACTTTCCAAGTTAAGAGCCAAACAACTTCACAGAAAGTGACTTTTCCCACCACAGGCCAGTGCACTGATAAAGGATTGTGAAATTCTTTGAGCTTGTATAATCTAATAACAGAGTGTTCTCATGAGAAGCAAACACATCTCTGCTATATCAGCTTCTTATAAAGGGTCACAAGTTCCTGGAAGTGGCAACAGGAAAGCCATATGAAAGAACTCTGAGGTTAGCACGAACCACAACCTTCTTTTTTTTCCCATTTGATCATTAAAACAATGTAGGGACCCGAAAGTTGAGGTAGAACTCAACTTCTACCAGCCCGTCATTTTAATACAATAAAATGACATCATTCATCACAGGATGCTTTAGTCTTTGTGCATATGTCTGGATTTACACAGTGGACATTGCAATGTGCATATTGATTTGTGTAACACATTTCCCTTAAAAATCATGTTTTTCTCCTTTGATTTTTTTTGTCAATTTTAAAATAATGAACTATATGATATTTAATCAAACATGAGTATCTATTTCTATAGCCATTTTCTTATTACCTCCCCCCTTTTCTAGAACTCATGATTTTACAAATGTAAATAATGATGTCATAGCTACTGTGGTCAATTAGCCTTATTCTTTTGATATTCTTCTGTTGAACTACTAGACTAAGTAAAATCTATTGTGAACTTCTGGTATCTACCATTGTTTAGAAAGACGGTATAATACACATATATATTTGAGTAATATGTAAATGTGGAGACATAACCAAATTCATCACCATAAAATTGCTCAGCTATTAACAAGAATTGTGTTATTTTTAAGACATCTTTGTTTTTGTGTTTATAATTATTGTAGAATTATTTTCATGCTATTATTCTTATTTACTGTACCCCTTGGCTATTGTCTGTTCATATCCATTGCTTGTACAATACAGGGACACTTTCTTATACCTGTACGTAACTAAGTAAGGGATTTATGACTATCATCTATTAACTATTTGTTGTTATCATTGTACTAGCATTGCTTGTGAGCAAATGCCTGCTCAGCAAGGTGCTACAGGTGGACTATANCCCCAGCACTCTCTTACTTTTTGTTTTGAGACAAGATCTCACTAAATTGCCCAGGCTGCCCTTGAATTCACTCTGTAGCCCAGGCATGCCTGGAACCTGTTATCTGACTGCCTTGGCATTCCAAAGAGCTGGATCACAGGCCTGTGGCCAAGCGTTCCACCACTTATCTTTTCATGTTTCCTATGTATCATTTCTTCTAAGATAAATCTCTACATATATTTGCTCTGGTTTTCTTGGAGTCATATTATTCTGATCATTGGAGTAAATTGCTCCAGTGTCATCTTTCNTATTCTTTTAAAATAAAAACCTTGTTTCTTTATATAAGTAGCTGACAATTTGTATCATTTTTAAAATTAGTATATTTGTGCAAGCATTGTTTCCATGCTGAAGAAATGAATGTATAAGGATTCCTGTTAGAGNCTGAACCATATTGGGCCTTATGGTAGTGAGAGTCATCTTTGGAAATAAAATGAGTATCAATGTTTAAATCTAAGAGCAAAGAGTGCCTGAAAAGAATGTGATGAAGATATATTCTATAAAAATTTCAAAAAATAAAAAAATATAAATAGATAATAAAGTATCAACAAGCATGCTAAATAGAGAAATGGATGTGTCATTCTTTTAGGTATATGATTTTAAAGAAAGCAAGCAAATATTTTAACAGTTTTGAATTATAATTTTATTTATGTAAACTATTAATATACTATCAATGTAAATGAATACTATGAATACTAAGATAATTTTAAACTCTCCTAGAAAGCAGAAAGCTGCCAAAAAATGAATCAGCACTATTTTACAATTCTGTATTACCATATGATCATTACTTATTCTAGCTTCAAGGCAGCTCTGTGAGCTATATAGTCAGATTTTCTCTATTTTACATCTTAGGACACTAAGACATAAATGGTTTAGGTACTTACTCAATGTTATATAGCTGGAAGTGAAGATGGTGGGGTTTGAAAGCAAACAGACAGTGTACTTTTCCAATGTGGGCTCTCAGCTACTACACAAAACATTCATCATTTCAGCTCTGTAACTATTCTGCCACAGTTCCACATGGCCAGTGATAACACCAGCCCAATTTTATGCTGTGTAAGTCTTACTCATCCATCAATATCACCCTAAATTGTAACATCTCCATGAAGATATTTTTATGGTTCTTTCTCCCTTTAAAGTAATAGCCCCTTCTCTTCATACAGCAGTTACCTATAGGAATTTTATTCTGTGTAGGATGCCCAAGTTATATTAGCTCTGCTTGGGCATAAGCTTTATATTAAGAACTTTTTACAAAATTAAATATATTTTATTCTTTGTATCGCTTCCCCATATGTAATTCAAAAAATATCTACAGAAGGGACTCAGCCGATATTCACTCTATGAGCAAGGGAAGATTAATACAATCAACAAATTAAAGCAAAAAATGTCATATGAAACTAAAGAAACAAACTAATTTGTTAAACATACTTTGAATAAAGCCAGCATTTTAACAAAACACACATAGTTACTTGCTAAACTGATGATAAAGTAGTTCATTTCGTGCATATTTTTATGTGTTCATTAACGAAAACTTTGGCAGGAATCTTTACTATTATTTTACCTTTTAAACAACAAAACCAAACTACAAGTGGTAGAATAAGAGTTCTACTAGAAATTACTAATCAGATCTTCCTCTCTCTCTCTCTCTCTCTCTCTCTCTTTCTCTTTCTCTCACACACATACACACATGTACACAGAGTAAACTCACACCATCAACACAAATAATTTTAGAGAAAATAAATTAAAGTATACCTCCTTTGTCATTGCTGGTAAAGAAGGCAGCACTGATTTATCCACTTCCCTCTCTTTACAATTGAAACCTAAAATCTTTATCACGTAGTATTTCAGCATCTGGCCCACAAGGAAAGGAAATGACACAGTTGCGTGTTGAAAATCTTTCTTTGAAATGTATTTCAATAGCTGTCTCATCAATGCACAAGTTTGCAAATTCTAAATTTGTCAGATAACTCATTCCCCTTTCCTTACAGGACATCGTAAAAAGAAAAAAGAGAAGTTAAGAAAAAGAGAGAGAGAGAGCAAGAATTTTGGAGCAGGGTACAAANTTAACCCCACACCAGTAATTCCGGATGTACAAGTTATGTATGACTTCTCCCGAATCCTTTATTTCCCATCGCATATTCCTGCAGTCATACAGTGCTGAGAGAAGAAACCATGTTTTGTTTTCTCTTTGTCATGCTTTTCTCCTGGTCTTCATAGGAAAGAGAAAAGCCAAAATATAAAACAAAACATAAGGAAAAGCTACAGCACTTAACAGTGTTAAGCAACAATGCTGCCTCTCAATTCAGCTCTCTCTGTTATGGCGCTAGCAGTATCGATTTCTTTATTATCTTGGAGCACGTTGGACTAAGGGAAGCGGAAGCACCAGCTCAAGGGAAAGGAAAACCCTTTACCTTCTGGCTTGTGGGCAGAGGTTTGTACGTTCTGTTTTATTCATTCACTCACATTCAACAAGTTCAAGTATGACACACTTTAAACATTCAATATTGCATGATTAAGCTTTTATAACTAGTATTTTTGAACAGAGATAGATAATTTTCCACAAGCAATACTTGGTGCTCCAAACAGAAGGAATCATGCTTCTTCATTAGAAAAAAAAAAAAATTCTTCTCTCGTACATCACATCCCTTCGACAGTCTCCCCTCCCTCCACTCCTCCCAGGCCCCCACTGGGGCCTGTCTCCCGCAGATCTTCTGCTCCTCCCTTCCCCTTCAGAAAGGAACAGTCCTCCTAGGGATATCAACCGAACACAACATAAGTTACAGTAAGACTAGGCACAAAACCTCATATCAAGGCTGGGCCAGACAACCCAGTAGAAGAAAAAGGGTCCCAAGAGCAGGTGAAAGAGTCAGAGACACCCCACTCCCACTATTATGAGTCCCCCAAAACATCGAGTCAACAACTGTAATATGTACGCTGAGGATGTAGCCCAGATCCGTGCAGGCTCCCTGATTGCCACTTCAATCTCTGTGAGCCCCTTTGAGCCCTATTTAGTTGATTTGGTGCACCATCATCTGTAGAGACTTCTTCTGGCAGCTGGCTGGAGCAGATGCAGAAACCCACAGTCAAATAATCGGCAGGAAGAGACCCCAAATTGGAGATCTCCATNGAGTCCCTCCCCCTTGGAGCTTGGAACCCTGCGGAAAAGGAGGAGGAAGAGATGTAGGAATCACGCTTCTTAATAAACGATGGATCAAATCAGTAAGTCCAAAAGGTACCAACTATCAGATGATAATGTGTGGTAGAAAGAACACAAGAGCAAAGCATTTGAGAAACACACATGATAATGTAATAGTAATACTGTTTATAATAACAGTATGGTGAACCCATTCCTAAGGTAATTAATAAAAGGCTAAGAGTGGTCAGGGGTATAGCTCAGTGGAAGAACACTTGTGTAGCATTANCGAAGGTGCCCTGGTTCAATCCCTAGCACCACATTTCTTTTAATTAAAAAGAAAATTAATAAAAGAAGTATTTAAAAGGGGCATATGATTTCTGGCCATAAAGCTTTAAATAAAAAATATAATCATCATCCACATTGGACTAGCACTAAGGTTATTGTGCTACTTCATAACCACATGGTGGAAGCTTCTCATAAAATGTTAAAGAAAGAGGAACTGCAAATGGACACAAGAGCTCACTCATTTTCCTTTTTTTATTATTTGTGGATAAATCTGATTGTAGGGCCTGGGGACTACGATNTCTGCTGTATAAGAATCACATCCTACTCAGGAATGGAGATTCAGTCCTGTGCACCTAGCATTCAGGAGACTGAGAGTGGAGGATGTGGAGTTCGAGGTCCACTAGGCATCTTGTCTCAGAAAAAAAAATCTTTCTATATTGTTGAATACAGATAACCCACCAATACTACAAGATCTTAAAAGTCACATTTAAGAAGCCACAAATTATGACACTGACTTTCCAACTTTCTATTTTTATGAGAACTCTCTAGACTAGGGTCAGCTACATCTAGTCTCTCTGCAACATCTTAGTTGTACTTCACAACTCTAACCACTTCCCTTCTTCATTATTTCCTCATTCTCTGGTTAATTTAACTGCTCATGCAAAAAAAATTCTATTTCTTCTACCTTCAAAAATATGCACTATCCACACATTTCATTCGTGTATAATTATGCTTATTTATACATTCTATAAAGCATTATAGTATATTATATTATCTATTAGGTATCATATAATATGGTGCATAAAAACTCCTTACCAGGAAGTCAGGGAGAAAACACTAAACTCAGACCAAAGGCTAACTGAAATCATGGAAGGAATGAGGAATGTCTAAGGAGCTGGGGCTTTACTGTTTCGTTTAATTCCAGCCACTCTGCCAGGCCTGATCAAAAAAGTGTGGTGCGTCAAGGAGATGGCTCAGAGGATAAGGGTGCTTGTTCCCACACTTGACAACCTAAGTTTGATTCCCAGGATCCACACGGTAGAAGGAGCGAAATGACTGCTTCAAACTGCCCTCTGGGCTCCACATATATACATACCGTGGAATGTCATCCCACCCATCTCCTCAAAACTTAAATGTGAAAAAAATGAAGATGTACTTGAAGTAAAATTTCAATATCCTTAAGATATGAGTTATCAGAGGTGGTAGTCAAATATACTGATTTCAGACTATATCAAAATACATTATTTCTTTATCTTTGGTCAGCATATGTACCATCGAAGGGTGTGTGCATTCCTCATCAGAAGCAATGCATGGAAAATAAATCACAAACTTAAGCATACTTTAGGCCTTTTGGATGGTCACCTATGATCAGTCTTGGGATACATGGATGGATCTAGTCATTTTATCTCTTCTACCTTTAAACATGTATTTACAGTGAAGGCTGTAGATTTGCCTAGTATTCAGTGAAAGTTTGTAATCGATGGGGAAATGGATTGGAAAAGCTGAGTTGAATGCTTCAGGGTTCATTGAATCCTGAGCTTCACTTCGACCTAATATTTTGTATTCTCTAAGAGTTACTTGTATGTCTAAAATTGCAACTGGTCATTAATCATAAGAGATAAGACATGACATACAGGGTCTGGAGAGATAGCTCAGCAATTAGGAGTACACACTGCTTTTCCAGAGGATCCAAGTTTGATTCTCAGCACTCATTTCAAGTGACGCACAACCATGTGCAATTCCAGATCATAGGATCTAATGCTTTCTTCCAGCTTCCACAGCCACTGCACTCACATGCATAAACACACACATATGCACACACACACACACACAAATAGTAAAATAAAATATTTTATGTTTTGACTATAATATGTGGTATTTTCTGTTAATATTTGTGTATTTTGAAATCAAACAAATGAGTTCTGACTTACATACAGAGCTTGAGAATGGTGGAATGGGCATATATTTCCAAGTGAATATTATAACTGTAAAGAATTATCAAATCAATGCAAAATGTAGGCAAACACAGAGAACCTGAGCAGAGATTGGTTTACTTTAGGCAGAATCCACTGAAGGCTCAAACTTGTAGGAATATAACAGACACATAGAAACTGCTTGTTAAAAAGAAACCATGGACACCTCACTTGAGCTCCAAAGCCCACATTTTATTTTTGTCTCTTTTAGACATTTTACTGTCAACCTTTACACTGTTCTGTTTTGGACCACAGAAGGAACCTAAATCTGAATTCACATTGGATTCCAGGAGCAATATCAATCCATAACTACACTTATGACAAAGGATGAAAACNATCTCCAAAGAATTATGTCACAGGACAGATCACCCCTCAAATTCAGGCAAACATCTACAAAGGCAAATGTCAAAGGCAAAGTACTCTACTGAAGTAATAATAATCATCTTAGGGAAATCAGAGAGCTATCCTCGGGAATCACCTCTAAGAGCCAATTTTCTGCATGAGAGCTGAGATGATGATCATCTAGTCCACACCTTGACCAGGACTCCTTCATACATGGTTTTTACTCCTTAACCTTAGTTTTCTTAGGTTGAAGTCTAAAGCTAATGCTAGTTCTCCAGAGACAAACTTGGAAGTATTGGATCCTTTTGTTTTCCCCTATTGGGGCCCCTTGGGTGCATCTCTTCTTTGATTTAAACTATGTTACTTGTTTCTTTAGTTGGCAGATTATTAAGGTGNGAAAGCATGTGAAGATACTGTCCAAAGACAAAGGGCCACACAAAGAACATAATCACAAATTATAGAATGCTCCTCCTACCCCATAACTTACCAAAGCTGCAGGAGAAGACCAGAGGATTGTAGGACAAAGAGCTACTAAGTCATTTTTTGTTGTTTATTTTTGAGATTGTAGTTTAATAATGGCAGTTTTTCATTCCCTTTTTTCTTGTTAAACCCTCTGATATACCAGTCCCCTCCTTCAAATTCATGATCTATTTTTAACTAATTTTTATTGCATGTGCATGTGTTTTTATATACATATGAATCTCTAAATGTAACCTAGCAAGCCCATATAATATTACTTGTATGTATATTTAAGGTATTTTTTAAAAGGAAGTATATAGAGAAAGCCAAAACCAAAAGAGAAGACAAAACATATTAGAGGAAGCTTTAGTTTCTGAGGGCTTTATCTACAGGAAACATTAAGCATGACCCACCACCTCACTAAAGTAACCTCACATAAGTGGATCCTAAGCACCACAGGTTACACAGTTCTTCAACAATTAGTGAAGTATAAAATAAGCATTTACAAAATGATAGGGACAGATTTCCTTGCCAGGTCAGCTATTTACAGCATAGTTCTCCATAGTTCTCCCCTTCCTTATGGTTATGTCTTACTAAAAAGAACCAGAAATATAAGAAAGAAAGTGAATATGAATCCATTTGGGGGTGCTATTTTAGACACATGAATATACATCGTACTGATGTGTATAAGAGACAGCCTGTGGAGATACCTAGAATACCTATGACTCTTTGGAGCCTCAAAACATTCCTGCTTTTATAAAAATAAAAAATGACTGTGTGCATGAGGGGTTCTCAGAGGAGATGGCTCAGTGGTTAAGACCATGGGATAATCTTTCAGAGGAGCCAGGTTTAATTTTCAGCATCTATATGGCAGCATACAACCCTCTGAAACTCCAGTTTCAGTGCATTCAACGTCCTTTTCTGGCCTCTACAGGATCAGGATTGCAAGTGATTCATAGACATACATGCAGGCAAAATATCCATACATTTAAAACAATAAAAATAAATAATTCTGTTGAGTTTTTCGGACTGCAGAGGCATGGGATACTGCCTAAAATTTCTGACAATGAAGGGAGAGGATATCATATGTTCCAGATGTTCTCCAAACCAAGACCCACCCTTCACTGAGGAAACCTCAACAGAGCCTTCTATTATCCATGTGGATGACTGAGCCACTACAAGACTCTAGCTAAGCTTAACAGAGGGAAAATATTCAAGCTAT
>LZPO01055934.1:14791-25982 GCA_001675575.1 Neotoma lepida
CACCAACATGATGACTCACAGAAGAGGGAAATCTGACACACACATACGCACACACACACACACACACACACACACACTATATATATATATAACACATTGGGACACTCAGCCCTAAATCGAGTGTGTTCACCACATCCTTCACCTCAAGGTTCAGGCATCTATTTGGAAGACAATGCAGAAAATTTGTGTGATCAAGAAGTGGTGGATGACTCNTAGAAAAAACAAAAACAATTTTCCAGACACATCATGGCTAGTGCACATATGAACCTACAAAGAATGTGGCAGCGTACATAAGACCTGTGCTTGTTCAAGCAAGAGAAAGAAAGTGGTCACAAATCTTGCCATTAGCCGAGAAGCTATTTGCAAATAATAGCTTCTGGAAGATGGAAAACTATTTTTTTTTTTTTGGTGGAGTGACACTGAGTCTATCAACTACACTCCAAGGCAAGCCCCATGCTCAGGAATAATTGCACAACACAAACTGGACCCCATGTTTTTGTTGTGCCATTTTGTTTTGTTTTATTTTGGTTTTGTTTTAGTTTAAGAGAGATAAAGACAGGAAGATGAGATCTGGGAATAGATGGGGGGAGAGTGTGAACAAAATATTTTGTACAAAATTCTCAAATAATACATAATGATTAGCAATGACATCAGAATCTCAGAACTCACATAATTTCTTGTGCTAAGTTTTGACCTATATCTATGTTTTAGGAAACTGTGGACCAATCCTTCGATTGTGTTCCCTAAGCACAAAGTCAAAATGAATAAAAGAAGAACTATTCTTTTCAATTGGCAGAACCCACATTGGTTTTCTGAGGTACGGAGTGACAACCCTCCTGGTTGTAGAACCGAATGGAAGCCACTGAAATGCTTTCTCAAGGCAGAGNATCGGACAGAAGACAATAATCATTCTGTGCTGCTTCTACAGAAAGGTAAGTGACAAGGTACACGATGAAATATTTCTTGTTCTGAAGCTGTCAGTTGGATCCTCGAGGTGTGGGAGAGTGCCCTCTAGTGGGCATGTATATAGAAAATATTTGTGTTATTGTCCAATTAGAGTTTCATNAACAAAACATTCTATCAAACTCACCGGGTGAGAACTAGAAATAGTTGATCGTGTACCTGATGCTGCTTTCCTACTGGGGATGAACTTCTTCAGTCATCATACACACAAAGCAGCCATTCAGCAGAGAGAAGAGTGATTCAGGGCTGATAGAGAATTTGCACATTTTTGCTCAACAGAACTGATCTGGTCCAGGTCCAAAACTGAGTTTCCAATATGTCAACAACAGAACACACACTGAGGCTTCCTGATAGGACCTTATCCTTCATATAAGAGTGTACTGTCTCCTCATGTTCTCATCCCCTATCCCCTCCCATCTATTGCCCTCCACCCCTCATTCACAGTTCACTCATGGAGATCTCATCTGTTTCTCCTTCCCAAGGAGATCCATGTGTCCCTCTTAGGATCATTCTTGTTTCCTAGCTTCTCTGGAGCTGTGGGTTATAGTCTGGTTATCCTTTGCTTTACATCTAGTATCCACTTATAAGTGAGTACATACCATGCTTGTCTTTCTGAGTCTGGGTTACCTTACTCAGGATGATATTTTCTAATTCCATCCATTTGCCTGCAAATTTCATGATGTCACTGTTCTTTACAACTGAGTAATATTCCTTGTGTATATATGCCACATTTTCTTTGCCCANTCTTAGGTTGAGGACCATCTAGGTTGTAGGAGAGCAATAAATGTTATACCTTGATAGAATATGACATAATGGAGTAAGGGAGAAACCTGGTTGTAGGGAAATTCTCAGGAATCNACAAGGACGACCCCAGATTAGACTACTAGCAATAGTGGAGATGGTGCCTGAACTGACCTACCCAGAGTATCAGACTGGTGAATACCGTAACTGTCATCATAGAGCATTCAAACAGTAACTGGTGGAAGTAGATGCGGAGATCCACAGCCAAGCACCAGTTCGAACTTTGGGAGTCCAGTCAAAGAGACGGAAGAAAGATTATATGAGCAAAGTGGGGGGGTCGTCAAGATCATGATGGAGAAATCTACAGAGACAACTGAACCAAGCTCATAGGAACTCAAACTTTAACAGCTGTGGAACCTGCATGGGACCCGACAAGGCCCTCTGCATATGGGAGACAGTTGTGTAGCTTGGTCTGTTTGAGGGGCCCCTGGCAGTGGAATCCAGGTCTATCCCTGGTGCATGAGCTGGCTTTCTGGACCCCATTACCTATGGTGGGATGCCTTGTTCACCTTTGATGCAGGAGGAGGGGCTTGGTCCTGCCTTAACTGAATGTACCAGGCTTTGCTGACTCCCCATGGGAGGCCTTACCCTTCAGAGGAAGAAAGGGGACTTTAGGGGTGAGGAAGGCTTGCGGGGAGCAGGAAGAGGGTTGAGAGGGGGATCTGTGGTTGATATGTAAAATGAATAAAAAAATAAAAGAAAAAGCAGGAAGAGGGTTGAGAGGGGGATCTGTGGTTGATATGTAAAATGAATAAAAAAATAAAAGAAAAGAAATACAAAAATTTTTTGTGAGAAAGAAAAAAAAGTGTACACTGATTACCTCTGACTTCTTTCCAGGAAGTATGATAGATTCTTATTGGACAACAAAACAAAACCCAACTCTTGAAGATGTAGNCTTGATTTTCTAGATTTCAGCTTTACACACTGCCACAGAAACAAACACATACTGCAACAAAGACATATGCCACCACTATTCCTTCTGGTAAGGAGTCANTGTATAGGTGAGTCAAGTTTTAAAAGTTTCAGAAGTGGATTCATTTTATTTTAAGGAATTAAAATTAATTAATTCTGGTGATGAGCTTATCATTAGATAATACTTTCTTTTAGATGTAGATTTTATAAAAATGAAAGAATGTAACAGGAAAGAAGTAGCAGAGGAATGGATCAAAATGAATTTTTGTGCTCTCCTAATTTTTTTGTACTATTTCTTGGTTCAAATTTTCAAACAGGATGAAGAATAAGGACATACATATCCCTAATATATTTTAAATTAAAAAGGTGATAACAATACCTCATATTTATATTCCTTAGGGCATAACTCATAATTGTTGCATTTATCTTATAAANAGTGGATTCCTAAAAATTTAATTATTGTGTGTTCTGCAAAAGTCCTCAGGGCCTCTTGCTTACTAGATCTGCTATGCCACTGACCTAATGGATAATGAAAACATGATACATTTATACAATTTATACAATAATATTCAGCTGTGAAGAAAAATGAAATCTGAANGTAAATGGATGAAGCTAGAAATGATCTGGATTGAGGTAACCCAGACCCCAAGATACAAATATTACATGCTTTGTCTTAAATGTAGATATTAGATTTTAGATTTTAGATGGGTGTGTCTCAATCTGAATAATCACTGAGCCTAGATAGATAGTAAGAGACCAGGGAGGAAGAAAGGATTTTCCAAGAAAGGGGAAATACAGTATAGTGTTATAAAGATATAAAGGAGAAACTATAATCAGAGGATTAAATGAGAAGAGGGATGAGAGAGCATGGCATAAATGGAGTCATAATGCGATAGAGAAGACGATGTTTCTACTCGATATGCCACCAAGTAAAAGCTCCAATGCCAGGAATGGGTTGCAACTTATCGAGTTCTTGGCCAACAGAGTCCCATAGACTATGTCCAAACACCATAGGCTATTGTCAAGGTTATTGGTTACTATCCATAACCTGAGAGTAAGGCCCTACTGCTGAAGACATACCTTGCTTATCATTGAACATGGAGAAACTGAGCTANTGCCCAACTTCATTCATATGGTGCTGAAAGGTGTTTTACATACTACCAGAGAAGAAAATTAATCATCAATATTACCCAGCTACAAACCCTGGAACCTACAGCAGTGATCTGCCTGCAAGGTATGCTGGTGCTGTAGTGGCATGATGTCATAGGAGTAATCTATCCCCAAAGTAATTAATAGATATCTCATCCTGTTTTGTTTTCCATTTTAATTTTTTCTCTTGTATTCTTACAGATTCTATGAGGTGTTGCTATTTTCCCAGTCAATTTTTCATTGCTTAAATTTATCAGAATTCTTACTACTACAATANAAAAGATACTTGATATAAATAAAAAAAAGCTGATGTAGATATGAAGAACAAAAATTATACTTTCTTGGCTTCTATCCAAGACTATCTCTCCAGTCTATGTTTCTGTCTCTGTCTCTCCCTCCTTTCCCTCTCCTTCTGTTCTGTCTCTCCATCCTTTCTCCCTCTAGTTTTCTCAAACTCTCTCTCCCATTTCAGTTTTTATAACACCAAGTTTAATAGCTTAAACTTTCTCAATTACATTTATAAATGGNCTGTTATCTCTACCAAATCATGGAATATATGACCACACAGATCCTTTCAAGAAAATTTGCCATATTTGCTCCTCTTCCCATACTCGCCATGGATTTGGAGTGTGCTTTGTCATCCTTAGAGATCATCCATTTTAAAGTATTCTTTTAACCTTAGAGATTTAGAGACAAGCATGCCCATTGACTAAGTCTATGATCAAAAGCATAGTTAGAGCTTCATTAAATAGGCTCTGGTGATATGATGTCCTACAGCTCTCTTCAGGACAAGAATTTTTAAAATGTATCTGACTAAGAACAGTGAACACAGTAATGAGAATTAAAGAAAACAGCCATGTGTTGTCATTAGCCAACGTGTAGGAGACCTCACAGAGGANAGAAAGTCAGCTGTGTGTTTTGAATAATACTTCAAAGAAAAAGAAGATTTCTAAAATGGAAAAATGAAACAATAATAAGTTGCTCAAGATTGCATTTTTTAATAATGTGAATGATGATGAGCTTTCTATTATTTAGATATGAATACAAATTATCTTAAGAATATTTTTTTACCATGCAAAAGCTTTTTGGAAATGCAAATGAGTTCATCTCCATCTGTTATAATGCTTACAACAAATTTACACAGCACTTCACATGGCATTATCATAACCCAAGGGAGCAGTCTTCTATTGCTGTTTCTTCATTATATGGAAAAGATTTTTGTTTGTGTATTTGTTCCTTTTATTTTGGTTTACTGAGGTAGAGACTGGCATGTAAAATATTCCATCTTAAAACTTAGAACAAAAACACCATACTTCTCATGTTTGAGTATATCTACAAGCCAAAGGAAGGTTAAAGAGAATTTCTTGAAAATTGGTGCTGGGACATTATTATATTTACATTTTGAGATAAATTTTTTACATCCAAGTCATTTCTTTCATTCATACATAATGGAAAAAGGAGTAATGTAGAATGTGTAATAACAAAATATAGAGCAACTACTGAAAATCCATTGTGATAAAGAAACACAGTGCTATTATTTAAGAAACACATTATTATGTCTTCAGTTTTATCCAGAAACCAAATATTTTTATCACCTGTGATTATTTATTATTAAAATAATATTATTTTGTTCCAAAACAGTATTTCACTGTGTAGTTCAGGTTATCCTGGAAGTTACTATGGAGCNCAGGCTAAATGGGGCTTGTAATCTTCCTGCCTCAGTTTCCTGAGTACATAAGATTCTCACTTTGAAAATATGAAAGACACTAGTGCCCAGGTACTACAAAGCTACTTAGTTTTTTTTCTTCTAATCCAGCTTCTAGAATATACTGTATAACATCAGGTAAGAAAGTTACTTATCCTAAGGTGATTATCAGTCAAGTGATAATTAAAATGAAATATTAACTCAAGTTCCTTTTGGATAGTGCTGAAGCCAAAAGCTAACTTCATATTTAAAAAAAATATATAAAGGTGTTTGACATCTACTGTACCTCCCATTAATGTTCTGTCTAATAACAAACTGTAAATCAAATATTAAAATTTAAAAAAATATACACACAATATTAGAAGCTGTGCATGGTGGTTCTCACCTTAATTCTAGCNCTGTGAGGTTGAGGCAGAATAACGTCTATGATTCTTATGTGCTGTGGAATAATTCTCTTGTATACTGTATAGATTTGTCACTCAAATTGATTTAATAAAACGCTGATTGGCCAGTAGATAGGCAGGAATTATAGGCGTAGCAACCAAACTAANGATGATGGAAAGGAGAAACGCAGAGTCAGGAGTCACCAGCCAGAGGCAGAGGGAGCAGGAGATGAATGTGCTATGCTAATAAAGATATGGCCACATGGCAGAGCATTNTAAAGGAATATGGGTTAACTTAAAATGTAAGAGCTAGTTAGTAATAAGCCTGAGCTATTGGCTGTGCATTTATAAATCATATTAAGCCTCTGAGTCAGGTTATTTGAGACTGAGCAGTTGNGAAAGAGACAGGTCCAATTACATCTATACCACAAGCATTGCATGCAGAGTATGATGCTGTCTTAAGATATCAAAGAAATAAACAAATGGGGGGAANCATGCAAATCCAAAGAAAAAAAATTAAAAATTGACTTGCCTTCATTAACATTTATATTGTCTTTCCAAATTAATAATATCTTCAGAAATGTATGCTAACTTATTGGTAAAATTTCTCCACCTTCTGTACCTGAGTGCTCAAGAGCAAGTATTGGCATGCCTGTTAATTTAATCAAAAAGTTTAATTTCACAGAAATGAACTGGGTAGTTATTTTTTCTACTTTTTAATTTATTAGTCTAATTTTTTGAAGGATTATTATTATTATTATTATTATTATTATTTTTACTTGAATGAGTGTTTTTCCTGCATGTATGTCATTGAAGCATGTGGTCCATTTACAGAGGTCAGATAAAGATGTTTGATTCCCTGGAGCTGGAGTTAAAGATTATTGTAGGTGCAGGAAACAGAACCCTGGTCATGCACAAGAGTGATAAGTGCTGTTAACTGAGCCGAATTCCTTGCCCCATATTTACTAGTCTATTAAANAATTTTGTTCCTTAACCATTTATTAATTGAAATACAAGTTTTAAACTTATTTCTAGAAAGATTTTGATCATGCATATTATATAACTCACTAATTTGCTTATAGAGTCTACTGCTACAACCTTATGACAAAATTCTGACCCTAGAGGTATGCTGTTGGGCTTCAAATCTTGAATTTGGTACTTATTTACTTACTATATGACTTTGTACGAGCTATTTAAGCCCCAGACATACCTTTTCTTCTTGGATAACAAGGATAAAGTTAAGCTACACTGTAGACTTGTAAAATTACATGAACTTAATAAACTCCTGCTTCTTCTAGTGAGTAAGCATGGCTGTCAGGCATCACTGCTGTTATTAATATAATCATNCTTGTGATAGCCTGTTTTTATCTTTTGGTGCTCATTTATAGGTCTTTTTAAATGGGTGTGTACTATTCTGGGTAGATGTTAGCTTCTTTTACATGATGTAAAAAATCTAATATNTAAGAATGAAGCATAAATCTAATTAATCTTATCAATAAAAACCAGGAGTCAGATATTGGGGTAAAACCTGAAAGATCAGACAAGCAGGAGAGCAGCCACAGTCACTTCCTTCCTCTTCTGTTCCTCCTGTCCAAAAAGGGCCAAGATCCTCTCTCTGCTCTGCCTTATCACTTCCTGTCTGCACCCTGCCTTATCACTTCCTGTCTCCTGTCTGTAGAGACCTCCAAATCTCTATGGTTAACTAGTGGCTAGCTTTACCCTCTGACTCCAAGCAAGCTTTATTTGTCAGAACACAAACAAAATCAAACAACATAAGAAATCTATTTATAGATGAAAACAACCCAGAATTTGAAAATGAAATTCAATATAGAGGCTTGGTTAATGTTGTTTCCGTTTCACGAAACCCCCAGAGACCACCAAGGAGCCANTTTCTGATGCAAGCACATAAGGGTCCTTTTATTGTTAGGTTCAATCTGGGCCACCAGCAGGCAGATGAAAGAAAATGCAGCAGTGGCCACGAGCCCAGGTATAGAGAGTATTTATAGGGAAAAACCACAAGCCAGGAATTGGCAACTTGGGANTGGGTAGAAGGGATATGGGGCAAGGTGAGTTTTTGAAACTATTGGTCTAGACTTTGGGCACAAAGCCACATTTGAAAACATTTTGGGTTAGACTTTTGGAGGGGAACCACAAACCNCTGAACAGGATTATCTGGACTACTCAGCAGGACTATCTAGATATCTCCAAGGGCCATAAACCACAGACAGAATGTCTATAGGAGCATGTTGCCCTGTATCTGTTCGAGTTGTCATGGCACATTCCTGAGGTCCTTTCTGGAACTGAGTATAGCAGGTGGTATAAGATGGTGGTCCTACCCTAAGATGAGGTCTGTATTGTCTTCACAGTTAATAGTTAATGACCCTGATAGACAAATGAGTAAGAAAATAAAATAAAATACTTTTGCATTTAGACTTAAAATGTAAAAATAATAGTGTAGCACTCACCACTGGTAGGACCTTCTGTCTTTCTTGAAGACTTGACATTTTATGTTTTCTAGCCTCCATGTGACTGTTAAGAACAATGTATGAGTATGAGGAATGAGTCACTTTTGTACTTAGCTAAAAGTACCAGTAATGACAGAAAGGCAGACTAAAACATCACAACTGTAAATTTTATTTAACATTATAGTATTTATTGCAACCAGAGTAACCTGATATTAACAAATGTTAACATGCACGAAGTAATCTAAAAGGATATCTAATTTGGTATTGACAAAATANTATTTCTTTAAGTTACAATTTTGCCTCATTTCAAATAAGGGAAAACATCAAATTTTAGAGCATTTAACAAGATAATATTAAAAGTAATCCCTAAATCTCCAAATAAAATGTGTTCTGTAAAACTCTGCAAAAATTTTGGAAATACCTTAAAAACAGAAGCAGTTATGTTATTATCACTAAAACTCACATGCACTCTATCTTAGTGAGGGTTTCTATTGCTGTGAGGAGAGACCATGACCATGTCAACTCTCATAAAGGAGAACATTTAATTGGAATGGCTTACATTTTCAGAGGTTTAGTCCATTATTATCATGGTGGGACATGGCAGCATGCAGGCAGACATGGTACTGGAGAAGAAACTGAGAGTTCTACATCTTGATCTTCAGGCAACAAGAAGTAAACACTGGGTGAAGCTTGAGCAAAGGAGATCTCAAAGCCCATTCCCACAGTGACACACTTCCTCCAACAGAGCCACACCCACTTCAACAAAGCCATACCTCCTGATAGTGCCACTGCCTTTGGGGGTCATTGTCTTTCAAACCATCACACACTCGATCATAACTTTGTTAATTATCAAAACAGAGGAAAACGGAAATATATGTGCTACTGTGATTATAGTAAATGACATTAGTCTTATTTTATACATCTAAGTTTCTCAATATTTAAATGAAATATGTATTAACTTGTGGGAACCCAGCTGGGAGACTGGCTCCCACATTTTACCCCAGGATACTCTTGAGGAGTGAAGGATAAGAGATTTAAATAGAAGGATAGAGGCGAGAGAAACAGATAGAAACACAGGATAGCCTCTGGAGGGCTTGGATCCTTATCCCCCAGTCCCTCCTGTCTCTTCTAAAGGGCTATTTACAGGAATGCCAAGGGGTGAAGCAAAAGACCTCCCCCTAGCTCAGCCAAGTGTAAGCCCTTCCAATCACCTAGAAACCATGCACATGGTCAAGCAATCCTCTAATGCAGCCCTGCTGGGTAAAGCAAGCTCAGATCTCACTAAGAAACCTTTGTGGGCCTCCACATTAACTCACAAATTTCCTAGTGCTATTCAGATAGTTCAACCCTCAGNAACTGTTTAAGAAGCTAGGCCTGGTGGTGCATGTTTGTAACCCAACACTAGATGGACAGAGACAGGCTCACTCACCAGCTTGTATAAGACAATCAGCAAGCCTGAGACTGTGGACAGAGACCCTGTTTCAAAAAGCAATGTGAATGGCTCCTTAGCAGTGAGTATAAAATCTGTGTTCTGGCCTCTTGTCTGTGTTCTCATGCCTGATTCTCTGCACACATTCAATAAAATCTTAATTTACCTTATCTGGATGGTATATACCAGTTTTAATGAATAAAATTTTATTAGAATATAGCCATATCTTTAACATGTTGCTGTAGCTACTTTCATTACATCAGTCTGGATATTTTTGACAGATACCATATAAACTTCAAAGCCTAAAATGCATACTGTCTGACCTTTACAAGCAAAGTTTTCTGTTTGTAGACTTAAATTTTCTATTTGTTTATTAGTTTTTTAAAATTTCCAAGCTTGATACCCTTTAACAGGAACCTATATCCTTTAATTTATCTGTAAGTTCCAAGTAGAAATAGTTTTTCTGCCTTTTTTGTGCTCATGTTTTCTTTTTTCTCCCATAGAATTTTATTTTGTAAACTTTTATCTAATTTATTTCCATAAAATATATTTTGATCATAATCTTTCTCCTTCCCCAACTCCTCCAAGACTTTCACAGCATCCTTACCTACCCAACTTCATGCTCTCTCATTCTCAAAAAATAAAATAATAAAAAAATCAAAAAAGACCAAAAAAGAGGTAAGAGAAAATCAATTAGACAAAANGTACAAAACAAAACAAAATGCCCCCAAAATCGTGGAATATGTTTTTTATTAGCCAGCTACTCCTGGGCATGGGGCTGTTCTGGAGTGCAGCTGACACCCCTAGTGACTCATCATTTAAGAAAACTAATTTTGCTTCTCCAGTAGGTGTCAACTGCAAAAAGCTTCTTGGTTAGTGTGGTACTCTGTGTTCACATCCCTTTCTTGGTTCTTGATTTTGCCTTGTTTGAACCTGTGCAGGTCCTTTGCATCCTGCCACAATCACACTGAGTTCTTATGTGCATCAGTTCTGCTGTCTTGNGGGAGACACAGGTTCTTTGGAGTCACCCACTATCTGTGGCTCTTACAATCTTTTTATCTCCTTTTCCATATNGACCCCTGGGCTTTGAAGAAAGGGCTTCAGTAAAGACATTCCATTTAGAGCTGAGTGCTGCAAAGTCTCTCACTCTCTGTGCATTGTCCAGTTGTCAGTCTCTGTGTTACTACCCATCTACTTCAAGAAGCCCCTCTGATATGGGTGGAACAATGCTCTGATATACAGGTATAGTAATAAGTCATCAGGAGTCATTGTATTGCTGTGCTCCTTTTGTTTGCTCTTAAGATTCTATTTTAACTATATTTCTTCCATTCCCTATATCCAAACCATCCCATGTACCCCTCCCTACTCCTTCAAGTTCATGGAC
>LZPO01055935.1:0-10000 GCA_001675575.1 Neotoma lepida
TTCTAAGAAGCAAATCTCCTGTCTCATCTAGTCCTCTGCACAAATTCAATGTGAGAATAAAGGGAAAATGTTGCAAAATAAAAAAAATGCAGATGGATAGCCCCACATCCTCTATGCCTGTGTTATTGTCTGTGATATCACAAGGCTTAAATAAAGTCATGGTGTCTCTTTATCCTCTCTACTCCCAACTCTTTGAAATTACTCTGTTTATGTGCAGAGAAAGAGAGACCTTGGAACATTCAGTCTTAAATGAGGTGTCTCCAAATCCCTCACCCTCAGGACACTTGGAGAACTCTACCAAGGAGGACACAGAAAGATTGTAAGAGCCAGAGTGGATAGGGGATAGAGGACACCAAGGAAACAGTATCCTTCAGGCCCAACATCATTGAGACATATATGAACTCATAGAGACTGACAGCATGCACAGGGCCTGCACATTTCTAAGCCAGATGGAGTCTCAGTGCTGAGAGAGGGAAGTAGACACAAGCTCCCATCTCCAACCACAAGGCTATCTCCAATTGATAAGTGCAAAAGAAAAATTAGTTTTCTGCAAGGGAGTCTCTCTGGGTATACAAACCACTAGGATAAACCACACTTAAGGGCAGGCCCCATGCCCAGCAATAGATGGCCAACACAAAATAAATTCAAAGGTATTTTTGGAAATTGTCACATATTTCTTTCTTTGGGCCTTTTTTTTTCAAACTGGACTTCCTGGTCTTTTGCCTGTACATTCCAATTTTGTTTTGATGGGGTTTTTGTTGTTGTTGTTGTTGTTATGTTTGTGTGTGTGTGTGTGGTTTGTATGTATGTGTGTTTCTCCTGATCTTTTTGTTGTTGTTAGTTTGTTACTCTTGCTTTATCTTTCTTTGTCCTTTAAATTTGCCTGTTTTCTTAGAGAGAGAGAAAGGAGGGAGGCATGGAGATGGAAGGGTGGGGAGGTAGGGAGTATCTGGGAGGAGATGGGGGAAGAGAAACCATGATCAGAATATACTGTATAAAAACTTTATTTTCAATGAAAAAAAAGAAGAAATAAATAGCTCCATTTGTTCTAAAGGAAGGTGTGCCTTTCTGGGCAACCAAGTTCTCCTTGGAGGAAACCCTTCATCTGCTGCTTTCCTACCCCTCTGTCCTAAGACATATTTTGGTGGTCACACAGGGGACAGCATATCCCATCACAGGTCAGAGATACTATGAGCAAGGAAGGAGGAAGAAAGCTAATTTCCTGTCCCACTTATATTTCCAAGAATCCCATCATACTTCAATTCCCAAAACTGGAAGGAGACACCAAAAGCCTTAATTCTAGGTGTCATTGACCAACTTCTTTTCTGTTAGATGAGTAAAAGCTAAACTGAAGGGTGCAAAGTAGGGAAACTCGGGTCTCCCAATTCTCAACCCAGTGTTCTTGTCCTTCCCTGATGCCTATTGATACCATTTTCATCAATTCTGTTTCTGAAGAAATGCTCTGTTCAAGTCCTGCTAGCAGACTGTTGTTGCCACAGTCTTCCACATTGATCTTTGTTCTGCCATCCCTGTTCTTGTCCATGGCTCTTGGAGAAGTTCTCCTCAGGGACACTGTAACTGATTATCCTGACTAAAATTCCCCAGCATTCTTTCCAAGCAGACATTTAACACAAGCTAGAATCATATTTTTTATTGATTTGTTCACTCAGTTAATTGTCACTTTTCTAAGCTAGAATTTACAATCCATGGGGCACAGACCATAGTGATTCTCTTTATCAGACTGTATGGTAAAATGTCTGGCACATAGTAGGTGTTTGCTGTAAAAATGCTTATACTTTGTGACAGAAAAGCAAAGATAAATAAGCAGCATCTTTACCCATAGAAACCCAAGATCTAATAGAGGAAGATTTCCTCACTGATTAAACCAGCTATGCATCCTCCAGCTAGTACCTGTTTTTCCATTCCTTGCAGATATCTTGGCTGTACTCTAAGCTCCCTTCTTCATACATAGTATTATTCATACTGGACCATAGGGTCTACTCCTGGGATATATGTTCTCCAAGAATTAAGATGTATATCTAATAAGTTATGCTTTTAATTATCATTCATAAAAGGACAGGATGGAATATAAAGTGTCAAAAACTCAAGTTTAAAATTATATCTTTTTCAGCATTGGGAAAAGATTAAGAACTTGACATAATCAGACTCGTATGTCAACAGTAATTCTGGCAGAAAGTCTCTGACAATGTCTGATGCAGAAGACAAACTACAACAGAAAAATATAGGAGCCCATCACAAGTGTTTGAATGAGGAAGATATAGGCTGTATTAAGGTAATAACCAAAGGAACTGGTAAAAAAATATTATTTTAGCTGGAAAAGAAGATGTATTCAGATTAAATATAAAGTATAATGATTTAATTGTTTATTTGGAAAATGGACCTAGGTATGAAAAGACATTTGAAAATCACAGAATTTACACTATTATAAATCAGCCTTACCTCCCCTTGATTTTAGCTTTTGAAACTTGTGTTAAGGAGCAATATTTCAATACAGTTCAGTTGGTTCCAGTTTCAATCCTAAATGCTTTTGAAAGGATTGACAACGTCAAAGAAGGATAGCATTTGTTTAGGATTAGTAGTACAATAAAATTTTTGTTTGAAGCATTGTGGCCTGGGTTCTAGAAAAGAGTCTCTATATATAGCAAAAGGAAAGAAAGGTGCTAGGGCAGGAAATAAGGAAACTTTAAAGGTCTAACTTTTGAGAGTCTTGATGGTACAAGCATCTATTTCCACACAGGTGATTTCTGTTCCTTATTTATTTCATTAACTTTTACCTCAGTACCTTTGTGTTGGGTAGCATGCTGGACTCAGAGGTCACAAAGATCCATGAAAGAACTGCTAAAATTCATACAATGTTTATTACTAGCCAAGAACATGTATATGCAGCCTATACAAATTTATCTATATAGTTCTCACAACCACTTTACCCTTTGGGATGAGCCACAAGCAGTTAAGTAATTTGTTCAAAGTCACCCAGGTAGTTAGTGGGAAAAAAAGGAATTAATCCTGAGCAGTCTGTCTCTATAATCTGCTTTATGTTCCTTTTTCTCTGAGAACATAGATAATGTCCTAAGAAAACTTACGAGTCCAGATATATATTTGAGTAAATAAAATTAAGTGAGGTAATAGATAAGTACAAATGAGCAATTGTGGTAATGGTAGGGAGACCAAATCCCTTCAAAACATTTAGTTTCTTTTTTAATCAGGCTATCATGATTTCTGAAACACTATGTAAGTAGTTAAGGAATTCCAAGGGTTTCTTTGAATCTGTGCCTCCCTGTGACTTTCCACAAAAGTCAGGCATAGTGTTGTGTCATCCCATAGTCAGTGCAGGATCTGCCTCACTACTCAAAATGAAGAAATGCATGTGGAAAACATTGCAAAGAGTCAGACAAAAGTAAGCCTGGAATCTGGAATAAAGAAAGAGATACGGGGGAAGAGAATGGCAAAGGCAAAAATGAAGTATTTCGAGCCTGACTTTCCAGTAGGTGACTTTTCTCTTAGCCAACTGTTGCTTGTTTTGCAGTATTTTCAAAGTAACATTAGGTATCTAAGTATTTAATTGTATATTGGCCATATTGTCTTTACTTAAAAGCTGAAGTAGGAAGATGATGCAAGAGTTTTCCAACATAGATCATCTGCACAAACAATGGGCTCTTCCGTGGAGGTTTCTCTGTTTGGGTTTACTGTTAGCTCGGGTGTGCACAGAAGCCTTGCAGGGCCTAGATGTATTTTATCATCTTCTCTTTCTTTATTCTGTCCAAATGACATATATTTATATTATATTATGAGCCAACAAAGCAACATGACTTAGTGTTTTTTGACAATAATAGTCAATGACACTATTTGAGTGATTTAGAGAGATATAACTTTCTCTTGCAAAAATTACATCACCTAAAACTAATTTTATGATATAGCAAAAGTATTTAAAAACTGGCCTAGAAATATATTTCAACAAATCATTCTGGCTTTCAGAAAGAAAATGAGTGGTTTAAAGATGACAAATATTGAAAGAACAAAATGTCATTTTTTAAATCAGATGGAAATTCATTGAGGCTTGAGTATGGATAGAAAACCATCTGTATTTTAAGGAAAAAAATTAATCTATCCATTCAGTTTTTAGCTTTGAATATCTGAGATGGTTAATATGCACATAACACATGCTAACATAATTCAGTCTAGTTGTAACCTGGCAGGTGTTACATACAAATATGTATGTTCATATTATTTGCATTATATATGCAAATATTTTGGACAAATATCAGGTTCACTCAATTATTTATCCTTCAAATGCCTANAGTTCTAAGTAGTAGCTCTGGTTAGAGATGTTGCATCATGAATACACATACTATGACATTTGCCATATTTATGTGCATGCATTTTGCATTGATTAAACAAATCATTTATTTCTCATATTATTTTTTAAAAATTNAATTTGAGTAAAATTATCAAGCTCTCTTGAATTTCATAACTATTTTCTGAACTAAATATTTTAAATACACAAGTGAATTCAATACAAGAAAAATGAACATTCAATATAAGACATCATGAGCTACCAGGGAAATGTAAATCCAAACCACAGTGAAATATAATCTCAGACTTGTCAGAATGCCTCCTTCCTAAAAGCAAAGACATAGCAAACGCTGGCAATAATGCAGAGAAAATAGAACTTTCTATATTTTTTTATATCAGTTATTAGTGTTGCTAGGTATAAGGGCTATGCATGCTTGTGGTAAATAAATGGTAACTTTTGGAAGTCAGTTCTCTCTTTCCATTTTATTGAGGCAAAGTTGCTCTTGTTTTTGTTGCATGGCATGCTCCAGACTAGCTGGCTCTTGAGCTTCTTGGTGATTCTCCAGGCTCAGACTCCCATTTCATTGTAGGAGTGCTGTGATTCCAGATCACTGANCACCACATNCAGCTTTTTACATGAGTTCTTTAAGGGAANCAGACATACACAGCAAGTTATTTACTTAATGAGTCATCTCTTTGGTCCTAAAAAAGATTATGCACTAATGGTAGAAATACAATCATTATAGTCATATGAAAAAGAATGATGAGGTTTCTTTTNAAAAAAAAGATGTATGATTCATATATTGATCTTGTGAGTA
Source organism: Neotoma lepida (assembly GCA_001675575.1). NCBI lineage: Eukaryota > Metazoa > Chordata > Mammalia > Rodentia > Cricetidae > Neotoma > Neotoma lepida. The sequence continues at coordinate 5,133 of LZPO01055935.1, forward strand.
TATATAGAGAGAAACTCTGTACCCCTGTGTCTATTGCCACCATTCACTATAGCTAAATAAGAAAACCACAAAGGTGTGCACTGATGGATGAATGGACAAGGAAAATGTGGCATATATACAGAATGGAATATTATTCAGCACAGGAAAGAATGATGTCCTGTCACTTGTGGAACAATAAAATGGTATTAGGTCAACTGAAATAAGACAGACACAGAAAGACAAATAATTCATTCTTGTTCATATGTGACAGCTAAACACACACACACACACATACACACACACATGCTTATCAAAGTAGGTCAGAATACAATAGTGATTTCTAGAGGCTATTAATTGTCAAGGGAAGGAGAGACAGACCACTGACAGCATGTGTCAAAATACAGAAAGAGAAGGAAATGAGTTATTGAACTGATATGGAAATGCTAATTACCCTGATTTCATCATCCTACATGTAATTTTTAATAATTATAAATACTTACAATTATTATTTCCTAGTAGAAGGCTGTATTTTAAAAATAAAATAACATTGAAGTTTAAATAAACACTTCATTAGGAATACTCAAATATACAAATTGCAAAGGGGAAAATATGGTCCTAGAAAAGAGCTTGAAAGTCCTTCTAGTACTAGAAAATGCATTAGGAATGAGGAATTCCCAGGGATGCAGTCTCAGATGCCCACAAGTTCCAGGAAGACAGTGAGAGTTCCCATCCATATGGGAACTGTGCAGCCAGAGAGAGCAGCCCTGGCTGAAAGGATCATCCCTACAAGAGTTAGGCAAAGCAACAGTCTCAATGTTGCAGAATTATTTTTTCAAAGGGGCAGGGGGCAGGGGTAGGTCAGAATAGCTTGTGAAAAGATTTGTTTATTTATATTGGAAATCAATGGTTTTAACTGAATACTGTTTAGGGTAAATCTTGGCCTTTGACTTTTTTCTAATCACAAATTTAGTCTTCAAATGATCATTTTTATCTTCCATATAATCACCCTTAAAATACTGTGTTCTATGAAACATTAAAATAATTGCTATTATTTATCACAAAAAGAACATAAACCCATGATGTATCTTTTTAAATTTGTCAGTTCAAACATTTCATAATCCTGAGTGTTGTGAAACATACTTATACTCCCTCATTAGCAAAGTAGCTTGCCAGAAATAAATGACAATGTGGGTGGTGGGTCCAAAGCTCTTTCCTTGTTTTCTCTTGTTATTTTTAGACCAGGTTGAAAAGCCACCACATTCTCCTGGGAAACTGTTCCGTAAGGAATACATTTTCCATTCCCTCTTGATATGAGTGTGGGTCATCAGTCTCAATATGCATACCAAAGTTTGAGTTAGAGGATATATTACTTTTGTGAAATAACTTCAAATGCCATTATAGCTCATCAAAATGGGGCTTCTGGTGGTGTCGATGGATGAAGCTTTTCTCTATACATAGTTCTCAGATTGGCTCATCAGAACTTCTTGGTTTGAAATTCACATGCTCATTGACTGGCTTGACTTACCACACTTGTGGCTATTCATGTGAGAAATGATGACGCAGCCATGTGGAAGCTCTAGAATGTCCTTTCCCCACCAGGATGGAAAACTAAAAACAATTTCCTCTGTCTAAGAAAGCTGAATCCATTAGTGTCACCATCAAAGACTTGAAAAATTCAATGTTTTGATTTATGCCGCTTGCCCATTTACTACCTCATTGGCTTATACAGCTGGTAGACTGACCTCAGAGGACAAAACATAAGCAGGTGGTGAGGATGGTTACAGCTGTTTCTTCTGTTTTAGTTTCTTGCTTGGGGAAATCAACATAACTGGCACCTGGTACACTGCTTAGCTTTGAAAAATATCCTTTTTCTCTACACATTTTTAATGTGTGGTTAGACAGAAACAGCTCATTCTCATGCATAATGAACAAAAATATATGTGAATGTTCACTTCAGTGAACTATGTCAATTTTCTGCTCTCCTAATTTAGCCTATGGAGATCATCATCCCATTGTCCCATAGAAAATTTGATCCATCATATGGAAGACATCATGTTGATTGTACCAAATAAGCCAAATATGGTGAATATCTTTAGAAGACAGGTCCATGTCATAAAATACAAATTCACCTGTGAGCCGGGCGGTGGTGGTGCACGCCTTTAGTCCCAGCACTCGGGAGGCACAGGCAGGCGGATCTCGTGAGTTCGAGGCCAGCCTGGGCTACCAAGTGAGTTCCAGGAAAGGCGCCAAAGCTACACAGAGTAACCCTGTCTCGAAAAACCAAAAAAAAAAAAAAATTCACCTGTGGAAATAAAGCTCTGCAATATGGTGTATCTAGGAACCCAATAGTCTAAAACATCTATGGAAAATCTTCCAGGGGCAAAAGACCAGTTGTTACACCTTACTTTGACTATTGTTAAAAACATGGACATTAGGATTTGTTCTCATTTAATGTTTAAATAGTATATAAACAAATATATTGCTGCTCCAACTCATAAACTGAGTACTTGAGAAGGCTACTAAATTTTGGTATGCTTAGAGGAAGGAAAGCTATGTGGCATCTAGGCTGCTTTACAAACTGGTCTGCCACTTGGGGCATATGCCAGAGTAGATTTAGTGGCNCTTTCATCAACAAATGAAGATGGCCTATAGATTTCAGCATCCTGCAAGAAGAAGTAAAGTGTGAACACTAAGATTTTCTAAAGCAAAGCAATAGACCTTTATGAATAAAAATCTGTTTCAAGATAGACTTTATCAGTGTATTCCAGAGAGCATAAAGTGACTGTTGAGAATCTATAACTCCTTTTATTTTCAAAAAAGATGAGAGTTACATATTCTCATTCCACTCAGCAATATTACTCTATAAACAGTATTTCCCAGACTTCTTTGCTAGCAGACCTCTCATTCACTTATCTCATTAGGAGAATTTACAGACATGTTGCTAAGTCTAAATCTCAATCTTTGATATATCACTCAGAATGGAAAAGAAATATTTTAATGCTGTTTGATATATGAAATTAACTCTATTGTCATTGTCTTCAAATTATACATGGAAAGAGAAGGCAGTATGTGTGTGTTTTAATTTTTAATGTGGTATTTACATTAAGTAAAATCCACCATTATAACCATTTTTGAGTATTCATTTAGTTTACTCTCATGATGCCCACTAATTATCATGCATCCATCTGCACAAAGCTGTCTTGGTATCTGTGCCAGGTCTAACATTCTGTAATATACAGCAATATGTATTTGCCTTTTCCATTTGCTCAGCCATCTTCTAAAACAACCCCACCACAGGTATGTTCAACTGCTCCTGTAACTAATGGCCTACAAAACTAAGAATGCTCTAGCTTGTTAATCTGGAATTGAACTGATTAAAAACAAATCTTTCTTTCTCAAAAAAATTTATGCAGTGAAAGGATTAACTCAAAATTAAACATAATACTGAGTACTTCAACTCTAGGTGTAATGTGCTGTTTGATGAACATATATGTGCTCATGAAATTAACCTATTACTACAGGATCTGGCTGCTTAAAACATAAATACTATCTCCCCAATAAAATCTTCAAAATATCTATAATGTCAGAAATTCAATTTAACCCTCTTTCCATTGAGGAGCTACTAGTATTAGAAACTGATCAAATCTGTGCCAGCAAAATATACATACAAACACATATACACAAGAAGAGAGAGAAAGAGAGGAATTCATATATGAGTTTTAAAACATAATCTTGCAAATTTTAGTCACTCAAGGACATTCATATTTCTGTAAATGTCAAAATTAGCAAATCAGTGCAGAATTCCTCCAGAGTCTGATTATATATCATTGCATGATTGATTGTCCTGGTATGAAGCACATTTGGGGATATCTGCAGCATTGGCTTGTAGCATAGTTGTCCTGGGGCTTAAGTGAGTTTTGGTGTTTTCCTTCTGGCATGCAGGTGTCTGTACTGCTTGATTTGATCCCAAAGGCACTCTTGTGAAAAACAAAGGTTAGGAAAAGATATGGTAAACAGTAGGGTTGAAAGGCAAGCTAATTATGTCAGGTGAAAGGCCACAGAAATCTATTTTAGCACCTGCAAAAGTATGTGGGTATTTATATTACAGTCTCTGGGGATTTATGGGAAATGTCAATGTAAGACACACTACCTTTTCTTCAGTTGTTTCTTCCAGCCATCTGTTGGTAATATGTTCAGAGAGTGGATGATCTGACAAAGTAGGAAACACAACAAACGCGAAGGTTTCAAGCCTTGCATAACAAAATACAAAACAAAGATCAAAGTCCCAGGAAACACTGGGTGATTGTTTGGTTTTCTAAAAGAACAGCCTAAAGCAAGGAAAAAAAATCCCAACTTCTAAACAACCAGAATACAAGCAAAACATAAACAAAAGTATGTTTATCTTATACCTACCACAGAATTTTCTTGTGTCTCTTTTCTGTTTAAGCTGATGGGCAGCTGGACACACTACACTGGACATACTGCTTTAATTTGCTCAGAGTGAAAGATTATTTTGAAGTTCTGGTAGTAAGTACCTCTTGTGAAACCAAATCCAAGAAAAAAACTCATGTGGGTAAACGTGTAAATATATAAAAACCCAACATACTGTACAATGAAAACAAACTCCAGGAGACAACAAAAAATCCCAAGCAATTTAGTTCTATGCTGATAAAGGACCTTCGGTCTTTGAAGAGAAAAAGTTCACTTTGTAAAGACACTTTTGCCCAATCAGCTGGACTCCTTCCTCTGTAAACATGGGATAGACTAGAAGACACATATTTTTTTCTATGACAATAGTATCCACAGCCAGACATTAAAATGTTTCACTGTTCAATTTTTCCATGTGATTCCTTGAAGTTAAAAGAAGGTAATAAGTTTATTCTATATTC
>LZPO01055938.1:0-16064 GCA_001675575.1 Neotoma lepida
GCTCTTGCTCTGAGACTTCCTGCCCTTCACTGTTCTATATGTATTTACTCTTTTATGGATTCTATTTCTCCTCCTTAACTTACCTCTTCAGTTTGCTAGAGGAAACATTTCAGAGCCATCTGATTTCCGTGAGTTTCTGTATTCTTCTTGCATATTTATTTGGTGGGTCAGCTGCAAGTGGAATTCACAACATCCTCTGTTGCAGGCTGATTTCTGAATGCTGAAACAATGCTTTTATTGGTGTTCGTTTTTCCTTCTGGAGGCATTTAGTATCTTCTCTTTCTTCTCACCATTTTAAGTTTTAGCAATGATGTATTTCAGTGCAAGTGTATAAGGTGAAGTTTACGAAGCATTCAGAGGCCCCTCTGCACCTCCGACTCTGATCTCATGATACCCTTCTTCTCTTCCCTGCCTTTAGCCATACATCTGTCCTCTTTCCTTGGCCATGCCTTGGGGATGTTTTACTGGCTATTCCTGCAGTATAGAATGTGTATCTGTCACACATCTGCTTGGTTCAACTGTTATTCAATTCAGTCTTACTTAAAGTTACAATTCCCCACTATTCAATCACTCCGAATCTTTTTATCTTCATTTAGTTTTCTTCATGGTACCTGCCACTAATTTACACATGAAATAAAAACACGTACAAAGTCACATATTCTTAAGTATTCTTGTGTATAGATTTATGCGTGTTTATGTGTGCACATATACTTTCTGTGAGTTTGCCTTGACCACTATGGCAAAGTGCATCTGACGGAGTAGCTGACGAAGCAGTTTGTCTCTGACACTGACAGACTGCAAGTCTGAGAGACACTGCTAGGACTGGCTTCTTCTGAGGCCTCCCTCCCTCCACAGTTGCAGACCTTCTTTTCCTTTGGCTTACATGTTCCTTTCTCTGTAACTCTCTGTCTGAATTTCCTCCTATAATGATATCAGCTAAATTGGATTAGTGCATCCTCTCCAGTGATTGGATTTTAACTGAATTATCATCTGATTAAAGAGCCTGTTTCCAAACTTAGTCTCATGCAGACAGTGCGTGTTTCCACACCATTGTAAAAGTCTAAGGGCCATGGTTCAGTCACTGGCTTACTCACCTTGCCATAGTTGGTCTCTCTGAGACAATTGTGAGAATGTGGTATTGGTGAAAATAAAGGTCTCCCCTCAGGTCTCTGGATGTATTATTTTTTTATAATTTTTGATTTTTTAAATGTATTTTTCTCTAGAATATTACATCCTGACCTCAGTTTCTCCTCCTTCCACTAGGAGAGTGGAGGGAGGGGAAATTTTTTAAATGATTTTGAGACTAATATAAATACACCATTTCCTTCTTCCCTTTCCTGCCTCTCATGTGCCCTGCCTAGTTCTCTCTCAAATTTGTGGCCTCTTTTTCTTAATTGTTCTTATGTATGTGTATGTTCCTCAACTTAAAAGTTCAACCTGCTTAGTGTATACATTGTCACTTGTATGTGTATGTCTTCAGGGCTGATCATTTGTTATCAGATATAGTGTGCTTTTCCCTGGGACTTTCCTGGGGTAGCCTGTCTGTGTAACCCTGGCTGGCTTAGTACTCACTGTGTAACCAAGGCTGGTCTTGAACTCATAGCAATCCTCCTTCCTTAGACTCTGGAGTGCTAGGATTAGAGGTGTAAGATATCACACCTGGTACAAGGTGTTTTAAATTGTTAGTGTTTACATTGTTTTATTTTGGTCATTGATACATATCCCATACCCAGACAATACTCAGCATGTAATAGGTGATACGTGACTAATAATGAATGTGGTAGCCTCTTGATGGGTTCCTTCCATCTGAAGTGTCACATCCTGTCCTATTTCTGGAAAGTTACTTAATACATTGTCAAAAACTTCTGTGTATTTTTCTGATTTTGTTAATTGAGTTTTGGACAAGCTTGATTGATCTTATTTTGAGTCCTGCTGCTGTTCTACTTTGAAGATGGGGATATGTTGGCCATTACCTTCCGAGTACTTACCTTCCGAGTACTTCTACAGATAGTCCTTATTTCGGCACACAGATGTTCAATTTCTATGAGCTATCTTGCTGTTTTCTTACGATGCTGGTATTTTGTGAGTGATCTGTCTTTGCTGATCTTTCTGTGTTTAGTGTGTCATATTTTGTTCCCTGAATTGAATTGTCAGTTTCTTTCTAGGCCACATTTTTGCTGTTTGTGTTCTTTTTCTTATGTATTGATTAATCATTTCCTGGGAATCCTTGGTCATACCTTTTCAGTCTATAATGAAACAACAATGGACAGGAGGTTTATTATAAGGGTGGGAGCTTTTTCTCCTGATATTACACTGTGGGAAGCTGGCTCTTACTCTAGAGCATCCCTTTAAAGTAGAGTGCAAAGGTCTTTGGTTTCACGGCCCACAGCAGCTCATGTCTCTACAAATCATTTATTTCTTTTCCTTAGGTGAATACCTGCTGATTTCTACCTGATAGCCCAACTTGCGGTTTAAAGAGTATGATCAGTGATTTATTGTGTCTGTTTTCAATTAGCGTCTTTGCTTTCTGTTTTGCTTCCATGACTTAAACATTATCTGTGTTTGTCCCCTTCTTCCTTCTCTTAGAAGAATGAACCGTCAACCAAATTAACTTTTTCTGACTTTTCCATCTTGATTTATCTGGTTACTGTTTCCCAGGCATCAGTGATAAACTATGAATAGGGTGCAAACGAACTACGTCTAGGGTCAGACAACCACCAGAGTTACTGCAGCCTGAGGTAGAGCAAGGCTGGTATGTCATCTCCTTGACTCAGGTCTCCTGCTTTCTACGTTGTACCTAACTCACCTCTTCATTTTCCCACTACTCACAGGTCTGCAATTAAAGCCTTACGGCCTGGAGGGCTACTCGTGTACTCTACATGCACGCTTTCCAAGGCTGAAAATCAGGATGTGATCAGTGAGATCTTAACCTCCAGCAGTAGCATCGTGCCTGTGGATATTAGCGGAATAGCAAGGACTTGCTCCCAAGACTTCACATTTGCCCCCACTGACCAGAAATGCAGTCTTTTGGTGATTCCTGAAAAGGGCAAAGCTTGGGGCCCAATGTTTATAGCCAAGCTGAAAAAAAACCATGAGTACAGGAAAATGACAACGTGGATTTTGTAAGCCATGTTGGTATGTTATTATATGCATATTATTTGAGCTCACTACATGTTAATACTTAAATAATTACAGAGCCACTTTCCCTAGGACCATTTGGAATCCTGTGTAGTTAGTACTTCAGCCTTGTAGACCATAGGCTTAAGAATTTTTCAGGTACAGTTTTGTTCCTTGAAATATGTCTATAGTGATGCTTTAAAGTGGGACAGATGGTGTTGGATCTGTATAATAAAATTCTTGTTTTTACTTGGTAAATTAATAGAATACATGGTTCTGTACATAAAATGCTTAGGACTGTATTCTTGACATAGGTATTTTAAACTTTTCCTTTAAAACTGGACCTGCCAACACTCTTACCATTTTCCTCATCAAATGTGCAGATTCTTTTTGTAAGAACAATTGGTATTCCAGGACTAACTTCTTAAGCAGCACAATTTCTAGTTCTAGCAAAACAGGTTTCTTATTTGCAAAGTTGTTTTGTTAAGGACTCTCTTCTGTTTACTGCAAAGGTCAGTGACTCTATTGACACCAGCTTCATTTGTCCCCGTTTTCTTTTATTCACAAATACAAATTGAAAGGGTAAGTTATCTGAAAAGGCCTTTAGAACAGCAGATTCACATGCACGTGTTTGACTTTCGACATTCAGCTTGTAAAATAATGCACTCTATCCAGCAGGCTATAAAGCAAGCACTTGAAACAAAACCAGAATGATTAATAACGGCAATAACTGAACTATATTTGGAGTGTTTTGTTACATAATTGCAGTCATAATGAGTACTACAGAATCTGATTATCTTACAGTTGCAATCTGGAGGGGCTTTTTATTTCACTTGGTTATAAAATGTTATATGAGAGTGTGATGTCACATATTAATGCGTGAGAGAGATGCCTAATGAGAGTCAATTATCTGTTATCAAGGCCCCAAACCATTCACTGAGTGGCTTTCTCTGTTTATACATATCCCAAGAATTCTGTGCATGCTTCTATATATATGCTTAAGATTTTAGAATCAATTTTTTTTGTTTTGTTTTTTGTTTTTTGAGACAAGGTTTCTCTGTGTAGCTTTGGCACCTTTCCTGGAACTCACTTGGTAGCCCAAGCTATCCTTGAACTCACAGAGATCCGCCTGCCTCTTCCTACCGAGTGCTGGGATTAAAGGCGTGTGCCACCACCGCCCGGCTAGAATCAATTTTTAATCATGAATTTTTCTTTAGAAATTGCTTCACTTGGATCCAAACATTTTTCCAACTATTAAGAAAAATCATGCTGTCAGACATGGCAGTGCATTTGGGAGGCTGAGGCAGAAGTATTACAAGTTCAAGTCCAGCCTGGGCTGCATAGCAAGACCCTCTTTAAGAAAGATATAGGGAGGACGGAAGGAGGGAAGGATAAAGCATGAGAAACAATTACAAAGCATAGATGAAATTAGAAATTAGCTTTTTAAATTTTGAAGATTTATTTATTTTTATTTTATTTTATATGTATGAATGTCTTGCCTGCATGTAAATCTGTGTACCACGTGAATGACTGTTGACTGAAGAAATCAGAAAAGGGCTTCCGTTCCCCTGGAACTAGAGATATAGATGGCTGTGAACCACCATGTAGATGCTGGGAATCTAACTCTGATCATCTTCTGCAAAAGTAACAAGTATTCTTAACAGCGAAGCCATCTCTCAAGCCAAAAATTAGCTTAAAAAATCAGCTGTGGAACACAAAATTCCACAGAAGCAGAATAGTATTGTTTGTCTCTCCTGTTTGTTAAGCTATTCAGTACATACTTGTTGTTTTGAAGGCCTGTGTAACTGGATTCAAATTAATGGAAAATCTAGGAAATATTTTGTCCCTACCTTTGTTCTCTACAATATTTTAAAGTATATCTGACCAGCGTGTTTAAAGTAAAAGTTTATCTCTTGGGCCCATCACATGTATTCAGTTAATATGGAAGATTAATGACAGAAAAGTGTTTCTTTTATTTTAGTTTGACTTAGTGGTGTGTTTTTCTGTTTGAAATCCTGTCTTTGAATTCTGTAGTTTTAAAGGTGCTTTTCTTTTGTGTAAGTTAACCACAATGTAAATTTTCATAGTACAAGGTGTTGAATGTCATTATTTTTCCTGTATAATGTCATGAAGCTTCAATTGAACAAAGCTTCACATGTATTTATTACATATATTTATATATTGTATTATTAAAATGATTGTAACACAACAGCAAATACTTATTGAGCATTAAATGGTTGATTGAAGTCTTTATGTTGCCTTTTTTGATCTTTGTAACTGTGGGCTAGGAATGGTGGTGGTGTGGGCCAGTAATCAGCCCTTGGGATGCAGAGGCCTCCCAATGTCTGGCCACAGAGGGAGACATTGTCGCAATACAAGCAATCAAATGAACAGCAGCTGGTAGTGAGTTTGTATTCCTTTCTGTGGATGAGGAAAGCAAAGCCCAGAGTTACTTGTTTGTCAAGAACACTGGCAACTTAAGAAGGGAACCCAGATGAGAGCCATGGCCAGCCCCTCCTCTGTCACTGTGCTGTCCCACCCAGTATGGATTATAGAACTTTCAAGATTATCAGCTACCTTTATGCCCATTCTCCACTATTCAGTTCTTGTTTATGCACAATTCCCTATTCCCAGAGCATCAAAGGCTTTATCAGTACTTGGGAAAGAAAAGCCTTTGAAATATTTCAGTCCTATTCTGTGAAAGTGTGTCTTGTGATTGTAATACTAAGGAATCTCCCATGGAGGTATTTTGTGCCTCCCTCTCTGTTACAGACAGTGAGCTGAAGAATGGAAATTTGGACAGCCTTTCAATTTCAACTGAAAACTGAAGAGTAATTGATGCCACTTTCTGTGCCATGAATTCACTTTAAAAACAGCTTCATAAAAATTTAGGTTACCTACCAACACATTAACTTCTTTCTGCCATCAGCACCCTGAACATCCACTAGCTTCCCAAATAGACTACGAATAAACGTCATGCATTTAAATGGTTTGTACTGAATTTTTAAAGCATAAGATACTATTTGTGGTTTGAAGTCAAGGTGGCCTACTATTCTTTATCCTATTACATATATCCATTTAGCCTTATACTTGAATTACATATTATTCCCTTAGTGGTACTGTGAAAAATAACGCTTTCATATAATGTAGGTAGGTATAAAATAATGGCTACCTGAATACATGGTGCATGAATAAATAATCAAGGCCTAATAGACCTTTGTTCAAGAAGCTTGTATGCCTGATCAGAAGCATCAGGTCATCTGCATAGGCTAATGCAACCCATCTGAAATACAAGAGAAAATCGGAACGAACAGTGACAATTGCATTACTTGCCAAGAAGTCCTTTGATGCAGTTGAATGGGGCTACTCATAGTACATGTTAGGTAAATTTGACTTTAGGGACAAACAGAGCAGATAGCACAATTTATTTTCAGCTCGCCTGTATGGTTCAAATCAATGGTTTGCATCTCCCTTTCCTGGCTTTTTGCTGCACTGGGCTTGGAAACAAGGATGAGACCCATTCCTGATGTTCCTTTCCAGACTGACATGGTACTGTAATATCACTCAATCCCAGGGGCACCTACAGAAGACTCAGATGGAGGCTCACAAGTTAAATACTGTACACTATCAGCTTCTACTAGTCCTCTAGTGCTGAGAGCCCTAACACCATCTGTCCTAAAAACATTAACTGCAATGTCAGGATTTGGAATAGCTTCAGGCTGCAGAGTCAGTGGGAGAGAATCAGAAATACTGTCTTGACAGAATGTTTTCTATTAACATGACAAGTGACATTCTATAACAAAATTTAAACTTAAAAAGAGTTGATTGGGATTCTCATAAGGGACTCATTAAGCAACCAGACAAGCATAAGACTTAAAAATGGACCTGTAATCCAGTGCTAATTTAAAAAAAAAAAAATTAAATGGTTTCCTTAAATCTAAGGAAGATTAGCTTTGTAGAACATGTACCTCTTTAAAATTTAATTCGATAACTCTAATATTAACTCCACACCTCTCTGTAACTTTTTATAAATGAAGAAATTCATTTCCTTAGGCATATAAGACCACACAGTCATGATGAAACCGTAGGATAGCATTTGCTACCTCAGGGAAAGGACTGTTTGCCTCATTGGAAGCCATTTAATGGAATACGTCATGACTCAATTAAGCTTGCTACGGCTTGTCAAAAGGAATTTTCCACTGCATATTGCTACGGAAGAGCCTATTACATGTGAATAACTATACCATACCACAGGATAAACAGGCTGAAAATGTATAGTTCACTAAGAAAGAAGAAACAGGACCATAGAACCCAACTTCAGTCTAGTTTTTTTAAAATAAATTGATTTGTTTATTTATTTTACATCTTGGCCGCAGTTTCCCCTCCCTCCTCTCCTCCAAGTCCCTCGCTCACAACCCCCCTCTGCTCCCACCCCCCAATCCACTCCTCCTCCATTTCTGTTTGGAAAATGGCAGGTCTCCAGTGAGTATCAACAAAACATGTCATGTCAAGTTGCAGGCAGACTAAGCACCTCCTCCTGTATTAAGGCTGGGCAAGGTGACCCAATCTCGTTTTTGAAAACAAAAGGGAATACAATTGCAAATGATAGTAAGAATAGGCAAAAGCCAGAGGAATTTGTGATGGTTGGGGGGAAAAATAATTAGCCTGTGATTGTTTTTATATAAAACTTCTTCACTTATTTATCCAAAGGTATTAATCACCTTTCCAAAATGATAGATGAGGATGAGGGCCAGAGAAATTCGATGGCTGGAGGCTGTGGGTTGATTGAATGCTGCTAGCAGGAGGGGCTACAGAGTTTACCACCACCAACTCTCAGGAAAAGGGGATGGAGGTGGTGGGGACAACTATCTCTAACGTCACTAGACCCTACTCTGTGTGGCATTTTCAGTCACGAATATCCAGTATTACCTGCATCATATGGCACAAGGTAGATACTCCTCTTAAACTGATCTGTAGTTGGCATTTTCTTTGGGTCACCAACCAGCTCCAAAACAAAGACACGGAGACTTACTATTAATTATGAATGCTCCGCTCTAGGCTAGACCTGTCCCACCAGCTCTTCTAACTTAACCTGTTTCTATTCATCTAGTTTTGCCTCGAGGCTTTTTACCTTTCTTTCATTCTGTATGTCCTATTTTCCTGCTTCCTCCATGTCTGTCTGTCTGGCCCATGGCATCTCCCTGGTGTCTCTTTTTCTTTCTCCTTTTTTGAGCCTAAATTCCTCCTCCTACTTACTCTCCCTGCCTGGAAGTCCCACCTATACCTCCTCCCTTTAGCTTTTCATTAGGCTGATCAGGTGCCTGAGGAAGGCAAGGTAAAACAGCAACACATCTTTACATAATTACACAAATGCAACACATCTTTACATAGTTAAACAAATACCCCATAATATTAACAAATGCAACACATCTGTACATAGTTCAACAAATATTTTGCAACACTGATCATTAAAAAAATAAGCATGATTGCCGCCCTAGACTATAGCAAATGTGTTTAACAAATAGAGGATGCAGATACAATCTAAGCACCTATGTTCTTCAGTAAAAGGTTTCTCTGTCAGCAAGTCATAGTAACCTGCAACTGTAGTTCCAGCCATGCACAGTAAGATCAGTTGAGCTCAGAGTAAAAGACCAGCTTAAGCAATATAGACACTGTTTCAAAAGTGTATCTTTTTATGTGTTGCTTGTCTTAGATTCCAGGACCTGTATATCAGTTACCTCCTCCATATGAGGCTGTAGCTAGCTCATGCATGTGTTATTTTTAAGATGCATTTTGTTTTAGTTAGGGTTTCTATTGCTGTGAAGACACACCATGACTACGGCAACTCTTATAAAGGAAAAACATTTAATTGGGGTGGCTTACATTTTCAGAGGTTTAGCCCATTATCATAGTGTGACAGGGTGGTGTGCAGGCAGACATGGTGCTGGAGAAGTAGCTGAGAGTCTTACATCTTGTCTTGCAGGTAACTGGAAGTGGTATGAGACACTGAGCATGGCTTGAGCACAGATGAGACCTCAAACTCCACCTCTACAGTGATGTACTTCCTCCAACAAGGCCACACCCCCTAATAGTGCCACTCCCTTTGGGGGCCATTTTCTTTCAAATCATAATACATTTTTATTATTTAATTATTTTTATAAATGTATCTGTCTAAGTATGTGTTTATGTATGCAACTGCAGGTACCCATGGAGGCCAGAGACATGGGATGCCCTGGAACTAGTTACAGGTGATTGTCAGCCACTGGATCTAGACGCTGGGAACAAAATTTGAATTCTGTGGAAGAGCAGTAAGTACTCTTTACTACATAACCATTTCTCCAGACACACATGTACTGTCTTGAGCTACCTGGTTGACCTGGCCATATACAGTTAACTCAGTAGGTTCTTTGTCCATCCATGTTACTGAGTTAGCAGAAGCAATTTGATATAATTTGTGAAAAGGTGATTGCTGTAAGAGGTTGGGGATGTGGCCATCAGTCTGGGGCAGAGCTTCTCTTGAGTTGGTGAAGAAGATTTCAGCAACGAAGTTACCATAAAAGAGGGCTGATACACTACCAGAAAGCACAATACAGTTTCCAATATGCGTTAGGTGTGGACTGTCTGTCCGGTCTCCTGTATTTCACTGAGGATTTTATTGACAATCTAAAATCTTCTGAGAGAGCCTGTCTTCCCCCAAGCTGGATTCAACATCTCTGTGGACACTATCTAAGCCATACTGTTCAGTGGCCCTCTCTGTATTCCGCATCTTCCTACCTGCTGCCTCAGACCTCACAACCTACCATTTTCTATTGCTGTGATCTAAGTGTCCTTTCTGCAACAAAATCCTATTGGCTTCCCTCAATGACAGACCATGATCAGGATGTGTAAGCCAAATGAACCCTTTCCTCCCTAAGTTGATTTTGAACAGTGTTTTATCACAGCAATAGAAATCAAATGATCATCCCCACAGACACACAAAGACATACATTGTATTCTATTACTTTCTCTGTTAAATTTTGAATAATTCCACTGAAGACTGTTCAGAATGTTTAGCTCATTGGCTATATTGCCCTTTAAGCAATTTGCCATGCCCCATACATTAGCTAGAACTCTAGTAGGGAGCTTGATGTTATTTTTGCAAAGGGGTCCAGATATTTTTCTTTTTCTTTTTTTCCCCCAATAAAAGTAAGTAATTATATGCTTTGACATTTTTAATTGGAAATAAATTCTTTCATCATACAATATATTCTGATTATTGTTTTCCCTCCTTCTACCCCTCTTAGTTCCTCCTCCCCTCCCCTCCAGATCCACTTCCTCTGTCTCCTAGTAGAAAAGAACGGGCTTCTAAGAGATAAGAACTAAACAGAACAAAAATAAAATATAATGAGTCAAAAACTTTCATATTGAAGTTGGACACAGCAACCCCATAAAAGGAAAAGAGTCCCAACAGCAGGCACAAGAGTTAGTGACCCACTCATTCTCACAGTCAGGAGTCCCATAAAAATAAGCTAACAGCTGTAACACATACAGAGGACCGGGTACAGGCCTGTGTAGGCCCTGTGCTTGCCGCTTCAGTCTCTGTGAGCTCATATGTGCCTTGCTTAGTTGATTCAGAGGGCCACGTTCTCCTGGGGTCCTCCATCCCCTTACTCTTAGACTATTTCTGCCTCCTCTTGTGCAGGATTAGATGGAGACCTCCAGTTTAGACTCTCCCCACTCATAGTGTCTGGCAGTGTGGGTCTCTGCAGGTCTAGATATTTTTCAATACAAGTTTTTTTTCTTTTTCTTGTCCTAATGCTTCCGTGTTCCAATGATATCAATACTTAATTTCCCCAAAGCCAGTTAAAAGAATAGACTACTTTCAATATGGTATTCACTGGTCTGAGAAACTGTAAATTCAATAGAGGATCCACTCTATTAAGGACAAGCTTAGGCCTGCATACTGTGTGGAAAATTTTCAAAATAAAACATGTTCAATAATAAGGTCGGGATGCCAGTAGATAAATCCATAATTGTCTTCTGGAGGATGCTTCAAAACTAGGAGGAATATCCAAGGGCAGAAAAGCAGATGAGGCTGTCTCAAAATAGAAAAGGAAACCATTCCCAGGCACATCAAGGAAAGTAAAAAAACAGATCTTAAAGAACACTTGCAGAAATGACAGAAATCTTATTTTTTAATAAACAAATGTTAGCCTAAGAACTCTTTTTTTTAATGAAAATTACTCTGATCATGAACTGCATTTGCATTTAAATTGATTGACAGCATTAAATTGTCTCCAAACCTAATGAACTTCAGTTGTTTAGTCCTTCAAACACATTAGTGCGAGAAAAGTGAATAGACTTTTGAGTTTTTCCTATGTTCCAGGCTGTTCGCTAGGTATTTGTGTTTGCTGGTTCATTCAATCTGGTGTCTTCTCGGAAATGTTCTCTGAACTATACCTGAGGCTGAGGCAGATGGCTAATGCTGTGTACGAAAGTCAAGAGAGCGGGGAGGTAGGACAGCAGTGGGGGATTCACAGCAACTCAGGGGAGCTGATAAATCAGTCTCCTCGCAGTCTTGACAGGGAGTGGGGTGACAGGAGCCTGTGCAAGGACTAGTGGGAGGGCAACTGGCTATGCTAGAAGTCACCTTGGCAAGTCGATTCCTTTAGTTAAAAGGGCCTTCCGGTTACTTCATCGAGCCAGAAAACAGGGTTGGTTTTGTGTTCGTTTGCTCTTCTCCTCAGCAGCAGATCAGACTTTGTTTCGAAGCATGGGGTTTTTCATTCTTTTGTATCTAAGTCTCTGGTGATATAAATCTATCCCATTTTAAAAGCAAAACATTCTCCAGCCCTCCTCCATATTTTCTTACCTTATTTCTTTTACAATGAACAAACAACTGTGCTTGTGTGTTCCGTGTGCCAATGTGTATAAAATTCCACACCCATTGTTATTTTGTGTGACACTAAAGTACACAAACATCTTTAGAAATTCTTAAAGCTTAAAAACATAAAACAGAAATGGATAACATTAATTTGTCCTGTTTGTTGTTCTGTGGAAAGGATGTGGCCACATGAAGTCTGAGCACGTTTCTTAAATTGACTTTTAAAAATTCATGCAGTGTATTTTGATCATATCTTTCCCGTCCTCTAGGTCCTCCTAGATCTTCTCCCTGTCTTTCCACCCAACTTCATGTTCTTTCTCTCAAAAACGAAAATCAACCTCCAAAGACAGACAGACAGACAGACAGTCAGACAGACAGACAGACAGACACACACACACACACACACACACACACAAAGCAAAGCAAAAGAATAAAACCATGGAGTCCATTTTTCATTGGCCAGCAACTCCCGAGCAAGGAACCAGCTCTGGAGTGTGGTTGATAGACCCAGTGTCCCTCCATTGAAGAAAGCTAATTTTCCTTCCCCTACTTCCCCTAACAGATATCAATTGCAAATAGCACACGTAAAAGATAGAGCTTTGTAGATCACTACCTCATCTCTTCATCCTATGATTTCTCCGTTATTTCATTGATGTTTTTGTTGCCTGTTTGTTTAGAATGTGTGTGTGTGTATGTATTTGAACCACAGAAATCTTTCATTTTTCTGGTACCTATTATACCATTTTGTTTCCAAGTTTCTATGAATACAGGATTTATTTTTCTGTTGTTGTTTTCAAGTTCTTTCACAAACATTAAAAGTATGGCTCAGTTATGCTCACTGATTACAGAAACACTCGAGTCTCTAGTGGTCATTCAGATGATCCAGATTACACCTACAGCCTATACTTTAAGATGTAAAATAAGTTCAAAGATAAACTGTGCAATACATAAATGCACGTTGGAAGCTCAGTTAGCTGAGAATCCTTGGAGAGTTTCCCAGTCCTTGAAGTTCATCTTACAAACACTGCACTAGTCTCTTCTCACTGTTGAATAGGAAAACACAGCGTTTCTTCTAGTAAGTGTTATCTCAGGGGGTTCCCAGCAGAAACCAAAGCACTAGGAATTAATTTGGAAAGGATAAACATAAGAGATCCTTGGTGCACAGCCCTTCCCTACAAATAATTCTTTCTAGGCCAGGGACACGCTTTGCCCTCACTATGAAAAGAGTGTTCATGTAATTTATCATCCAACACCACATTTTTTTTTTAGAATAAAGGGGCAATCTATTAATACTCAGAACTGGACAATGATGTGACCACGGTCATCTGATCTCATGGTCAGCCTCCATGTAGAGAGAAGAACAGGGCTTCTGCATGTGAATAGATCAAGCAGAATTCATATATCAAACAGAAGTTACTCCTGAGAAATGTTTTTATCCTTCCTATCCACTTTCTTCAGTCCCTATTGTCAGATACTCAGCCCAGGCACATTCCTCTCTATTTACAAAAAGGACTTCCTTTCCAACTAAACTTCCTCAAATGCAAAGGGCAGAGGTCCCCTTGTAATCAACTCAAAAGAATTCACACACTAAGGACTTCAANCTGCTATCATCCTTGATGGGTGCTTTTGACAAAATCCTAGCTGAGATAAGATAGTAAAGATGAATGATTAATTCTATGACAATGGACCTCAAGCATAAAAATGAATCATAATTATAAGATGGAAAAATTATAATCCCACAGATGTGTTAAATGTTTTACTATTCAAAATTTGTCCTTGATCTGAAAGTACACATGCATGCTTGTACACACACACACACACACACACACACACACACACACACACACATTTTCTCTACTGGTTGTTGTCCACTTAGTTGATTTCATGGCCTTCTAATAGCTTATGATATACATGCAGTTTGAAGATCACTAGTAACTAGCTATTCCCTTTTGTCTCTAGTTAGGTAAAAAGGCATACAGGTACTATTAATTTGTGTCTGCATTCCTTTATGAAACTTCAATTTGGTCATTTTATTCTTGGCTTGAGTGAATTGGAGCACATTTTTAATAATCCTATATGAGATATTATATACTATATTTTTAGTGTCCCCTTTGACTAAGAAGTATAATCATTACTTTNGTTTTGATTTCAGTGAATATTTTTCAATGGTCCGGGCAATGTGAGCTACATTACATCCCATTTGGGATTTGGTGCTGAAAGCAGCTGAATTTTATGATAATTTCGACAATNGCCTCTGTTCATTTCCCTCTATCCACTCTCNGTAGGTCTTTGCTCCTCTATTCTCCTTCTTTAATGAAGTGCTCATACTGCAAGTGTACAGTTTGGGTGGAGGTACCAGGTCAAGTTGAGATCATATGCTACTTTCTGGTCGTGTGATGAAACGCATTTGCTCAACCTCNTTGCGTTCATAGCTTCCTCATCAGTAAAGTCGGGATTAACAAGAAGAAAAGAAACCACAATGTATGTGCTGAGGTTTTTCTGGGAAACAAATGTGGTAATACTTTAATGTAGCTTATTGCTTAATCTAGAGAACAATCATGTAGCTATCATCACCATCTTCTTTTATNTTCAGGGCTNACACCATAATAGGTTACCTTTGTTTTTCAGTATTATACAACAAGGGAAATCTCATAAATATAGTCTCATCTGGAGAGGTTATGTAAAGTGTNTCTTCATGTCTTATTCTAGAAACATCTGCTAGACAAATTGATGGAATGATTCTTCTTGAAATCTTGAAGCTGGGCTTAATTATCTATAACACATACATATTATATATTTAATACTTATATATTTCACACCTTTGTATGTAAATACATACATTATGTGTGTGCCTGTGTATGTGTGTGTGTATTGCTGTGTGGCTTCAAACCTGAGATAGATGTCAGGTGTCTTCCTTTATCATTCTCTACATTTTATTTTTTTTTTAAAGTGCACACATACACACGTGTGTGTGTGTGTGTATGTGTGTGTGTGGTGTTCAAGCATGTGTGTGGTCATGGGTGTATGAGATTGCACATACACATGTCCTTGTGTGTGAAATCCCAACATTGATGTCAGGTGTCATTTTCAATCATTCTTCAGCTTATTTATTGAGACAGAGTCTCTCCATGAACCCAGAGTGAGCCAATATGGCTTTTTTAACTAACTAGCTTGCTCGGGTGACCCTGTGCCTCTCCCTTCCAGAGTGAGCCAATATGGCTTTTTTAACTAACTAGCTTGCTCGGGTGACCCTGTGCCTCTCCCTTCCTAGGGCTGAAGTTANAAATGGGCTGCTCCAGATGTCCGAAGGCTACAATAGAGATGCNCTCACTACAATGTGGTTAGACCCTCTTCTAGAGCTTGAGTCAAGTTTCATTCCCANGCTCCTTGGCTTTTTGGCACAACTCATTTCTTTTCAACTCTTTTTACTAGNACTGGCTGGAACCATTCTCAGCAACTAGAANTCCCTTCNGTAGGTCGTCTCCCATGCTGTAGTATGTCTCTGGAGTCCCCATGCTGTCAGGAAAGACTCCCAGTCCCTGTAACTAGTCAACTGATTGATCAGATCTGCCTAGGATAACTTCCCTTTTCTTGATCTGAGTCCATCCATCAGTAACTCAAATATGGGAGTAACTGTCTATCATATTAACAAGTGTGGCTTATATTCAAGAGGAGAGTTCAAAGATGTAGGCTGGTGGGTCAAGAATCCTGGGCACCACCTTAGACTTCTTAGAAATCTTAGACTTCTGCCAAACACAAGTAGTGGTCTTAGGACACCATCAAATAATGGTT
Source organism: Neotoma lepida (assembly GCA_001675575.1). NCBI lineage: Eukaryota > Metazoa > Chordata > Mammalia > Rodentia > Cricetidae > Neotoma > Neotoma lepida. The sequence continues at coordinate 15,773 of LZPO01055938.1, forward strand.
TAACTTTTGGGAAGTGTGGCTGAAGTGAACAAGAATCACAGTTTATACCCCAATCCACATTTGGTGGGTCAGTGTGCAGTGAGTGCCATGGGTGATCTGTGGCTGATGCTCCCTTGTTGCGTGCGTTTGTTACTGTGAACCCCTTGCCACTATATGACTCTGTTGCTCACATGGACATTATCCTAATTTGATTTTCAGTTGCTGTGATAAAATTCAGACCCAAAGCAGTTTGAGAGGACTCTCATCCAAAGCACAGTGTACAGAACCGAAATTGGGTCATACCAGAGCATGA
>LZPO01055938.1:21928-41139 GCA_001675575.1 Neotoma lepida
TATATGTATGGACCAACTACTAGAGTGTGGACAGCCTCTCAGGGGACACATCCCTGTTGTTGTTTTGGCTCTTTTGGGGGGCCTACCACCCAGCTCCCAAATAAATCACACACAGAGGCTTATTACTACTTACAAATGTCCGGCCTTAGCTTGGCTTAGTTTCTGGCCAGCTTTCCTTACATTTAAATTAACCTGTCTGTCTTTTGCCTCTGGGCTTTTACCTTTCTCTGTTTTTGTATACCTTTACCTTCTTACTCTGTGGTTTGCTGTGTAGCTGGGTGGCTGGTCCCTGGAGTCCTCCTTCTTCTCTGGCTCCTTGATCTTAGCTCTCTCCTCCCAGTTTTCTCCTTCTGTATATTCTCTCTGTCTGTCAGCCTTGCCTATCCTTTCTCCTGCCTTNCTATTGGCCAGTTCTTTATTAGACTATCAGGTGTTTTACACAGGCACAGCAACACAGCTTCACAGAGTTAAACAAATACAACATAAACAAAAGTAACACACCTTAAAATATTCTACTACACATCCCTGATGAAAACTGGCTCTCCCTCCTCCCAAAGCTACCAAGTGCTAACAGCATCTCTTCTCGGGGTGGAACTTCGTGAGCCACACNCCTATCTGTGCCTGGATTTGGCTCTCTTAATCTTGTGGAGTTCTTGTGCATGTATTCACAGTCTCTGTGAGTTCATGTGAACACTTTATTTTTTAATCATTATAATACTAATGGTACTTTTAGCAGTGTCTGAACATTACCTGGGAAACTTTACAATCATGAGCCACTTTGCAAGAAATTTTTAAGATACACCATGGGACTTTTCCTACAGTTCCTTAAGATAAATGCAGTCCTTAATATAAAACAGCAATCCTTAGCTCATTAATAAGCTAATTAATAAACTAGCCATTTCCTGGTTAAACACAAGAAAGTTGAGACAGAAGAACATCAGGAATTATGATACTAAGAGGAATACAAAGAAATCATGATTAAAATTTTGAAAAATAATCTTTGCACTTTCACAAATACTCAGGCCTTATCTGCAAAGAGAGAAATGCTTCTTTAAAAGTAGGTGACCAACAGATTTCTGTTTTTCAGATCAGCATCAGTAGTATTCTATACTAAAAATGGCTATATCCAGTAGCGCAGGACAGAATGTAATAAACACACAAGAATGTAACAAATCCCTGGCCTGAGTGTCATCCAGATCCACTCTTCTGTTATGCTGGGATGCCTATCTAATTGGATTGAATATAATTCAAGTATTCTCCCAGCAGCACCGTACCAGTGACATAGACATAGATTCTGAGTGCCTGAAGTGCTTACAGAACCAGACACTTTCCTGTGAAATGTGGGTGAGAACAGATATTTCTCTGTGAAACAGGTGCAAGATGAAAATCTAACTGATGAGTGCTTAATGATGACAGTCTAATTTCCCAAAATTTATAAGCCACCTTATATTGCTGGGGTTTTTTTTTGTGCTCAATACTTCCACTGTCCTTTGTGTATTAAATCCTTTTGCTGACTTCCTTCCTGTGTCAGTTTCCCACAGTCAGCAGCCTTTAAAATTGGCTTATGATTCTGCTACAGAAAATGCTGAAAAATCCCTTGCTGATTGTATGTGGCATGGACCCACATAAAGTACACCACATCACATTTTCNTTTTGAGCAGTGTTTCATATAAGCATGAAATTACAATGGACTTGGGAAAACTATCTAGAGATGAACGAATGGTTGTTTGGAGGGGTGTAATAGGTTCTTTTCTATAGGCACTAACACTGTGTAAGACCTTGAACCTGACTACATAAAAGGAGGACACAAATGGAAGAAAGAGGAGGCTGGATGTCAGCACAAATGGCCAAATGGGATATGCATTCAGCAGGAAACTTAATGAACCAAACAAGGGGCTGTGGCAGCCAATAAAAATAATAGGCATTAACAGAAGAATGCTGTCTAGAATGAGGAAGGTNACAGCTATACTCTACTGAGACATTTGATAGAAACCTGTATTGTATTCTACATAGAAAATTGTTAAGGGAATAGAGGCAAATGGAATTATATTTAAATAAGGAAGTTTAAGATGATAGAGTACTTTAAATCTATGACTAGAAATACATTCAGATAGTTAATGAGTTCTGGCAACTCAAGGTTCATATTTTTAATTTAAAATATGGAGGCTAAGGAGATGGCTCAGTGGGTTAAAGCATTTGCTGAGATCCTGAGTTCAAATTTTCAGCACCTATGTAAAAAGGTGGTTAGTGTGTANGTCTATCATCTTAGCATTGTAAGGGACTGACACACAATGACCAAGTCACTGCAGCTTACTGGCTGCCAGCCTAGCTACAGGTTCAGTGAGAGACCTCAAGGGCATCTGCAGAGAGGGATAGAAGATAGACNACCAAATGTCCTCTTCTACTCACATATGTGTATACACTACACTCACAGAAACACAAACAAGTAAATAAATAAATACATTCAAAGAAAATAAAGTGTTCAAACTATGAGTTTAGAAATCTACACACAGAAAAAGTCAGCAGGACCAAAAGAAGAACTGAGATGTGTATGTGCTACAGAGGTGTGTATGTGTTCCAGGGTTGTATAGCTACAGAGGAGTGTCTGCTGCAAGGTNGGTGTGGCTGCTGCAGAGGTGTGTATCTGATGTAGGAGTGTGCATCTGCGTCTGCTGCAGGGGTGTGTGTCTGGGGCAGGGGTTGTACAACTGTTGCAAGGAGTGTGTAGCTGTTGTTGGGGTGTATAGCTGATGCAGGGCTGTGTAGCTGATGCATGGGCATGTAGCTGACACAGGGGTACGCAGCTGCTTCAGGGTGATGTGTCATGTGGTCGCTGGAGTCTTCAAATGATGGAGAGGGCATTTACAGGTGTGCTTGATATTTTTAGTGTCCAGTACCATTTCACTGGCATGTTTTTCCCAATCACTATCTGGATATGGATCAGTCAGATTAACAGGGTCTCAGTCCTTCGGGAAGAGGTAAGCTCAGTGTTCTGCAGAGGAGCAGAACTGAGGAGCAAGGCCAGTTGCTATACTTCCTCCCCTTCTCACTGCACAGTAGGTCAAAGTTGTCTCAGAGAGACCTGAATAACTCATTAAGGAATAAGAACATCAGAACTGTTACCAACATTTGACCCAATAGTTTCCCTTTCAACAGTATGAAAGAAAGAGAATTTAAATTACAGAAATATCCAGCACAAGACTATTTGTAACAGTAAGACTAGAAGGAATGCCTTTCAATTTAGCTGATGTTCCTCCAGCATTTGTTCTGAAACAGGCATTCTTCTGAGGTTTGGAGGAATCAATGAACAAAACACTTTCCTGCTCTCATGCAATTACAGCCCATGGGGAAGGATAAAATAATGTAAATGCCNTAAATGGCTAATTCCACAACACAGTTCGTGCCGTGAAGGAAAATGGAAAAGTAGGGGGAAAGGATGGAGGTCAGAGTTCACAACTGCAGAGTGGCTAAGGAAGGGTTCTTTGTGAAGACCACAGGACCAAAAATTTGGTAAGGATCTTAGCCGTGCAAATTAACTAAAAGGAAATTAGCATGTGAACTGATAAGAGCCAATTAGGAGAGAGTGAACAAATGATGATGTAGTAATTATTTTGTTAATGTACAACAATTTTAACAATATAATATTCAGTGAAACAAAGCATAAAGCTTGATGTTGTTTTATGGTTTATAATCATGAACACTCATACGTTCATCACATAAATATTTATTAAATTCATATTTACTTACATCTTATAATTTTATAAATAAATATTTCTATAGTATTATTTTTTCAGCACTATTATTCTAGGCATTTCCAGATATTATCACGACTCATAATTATATTTTAATATTAAACAAATACTTTGTTTATGTGTATGTGTCTGTATTAGTGAGTGCACGCCGTGTGTACAGATGCCCAGGGAGGTCATAAGAGAGCATTGGATCTCCTGTAGGGAGCTGTGCCTGACATGAATGCTTGGAGACAAACTCAGTTTTTCTGCAGGAGCAGTAAGTGCTCTTAACCACCAAGTCGTCGCTCCAGCCCCAAGTCCTCATAACTTTGTTAAAAAGTGCTTTTGACTGTATGAGTGGAAGTGTTGNTAATTAATTATCCAAAGTCACATACTCATTATAGCAGAACATGAGGTTTTCTTGGTGCTTTTAACCTACATTAGTTCAGTCTCTTTTTGTGGAATAATATTTAGGCACTGGAAAGAAAAACAGACACATAAATTTATACCTACACAATTCTGGAAAGAAATTTGCCAAATGTCCATATTGATTTTTCTGTTTGATAAGAATTAGAGATAACATCCATTGTTTTGCATGCATTTCAGTGTCATGGATATTTTCTATATTAAGGTCACACTTGGAAAGAGTTGAATTGCACGGCACATTTCAGAGTGCTTATAAAAATAAACATAAATAAGAGATGCAACAAGACTTATTTCACTTCTTTAAGTACAATCACGTTTTTGGTATTTGTTTTCTCCCTCTCTGTGATCCTAGGAGCTTAACTTTCAGTCTAATGTGATAGAAGGGAAACTATTCTAGGCTCTAGTCCTACTTGTGACTCCAACATGCTCTGTATTTCCCAATGAGTTGCTTAACCAACCCAGACTTTAGTTGACACTTTTCTGAAATTGGACGATCAGGCTAGTTGACATCTAATCCTTCTGCCTCTGGTTTTCCATGATCCTTTGGAAATATCATTGTCTTTCTCTAACTAAAAGATAGATGATTCAGAAATAGACATTGGAATATCAGTTAATTATTACCTTCAGGGAAACTTACTGAAGTCTGTTATTAATTCTTAATGTAGTCACAGTAGGAATGCCTTGTTTCACACATCCAAAGATAATCAACCTTTAGTAAATTTATTAAGTTTAACTTAATGGAAAGACAATATCCAGGTTAGTTTTATTGTTACCTTAGAAGAGGTAACAATTCCAGCTGAGGAATTACCCAGATCAAATTGCCCTGTGGCCATGCCTACAGAGATTGGCTTGGTCGTTGGTTTATATGGGGAGGCCCGACCCTCTGTAGGTGGTGCCATCCCTATGCAGATGGTCCTGGGCATGGAAAGAAGCTGGCTGACATGAGGCAGAAGTAAAGAGACAGTAAACAGCATTCCTCTAGGGTTTTGGTCTCCAATGTGCCCTGAGTTCCTGCCTGACTTTCCTCAAAGATAGACTGCAAACACCTGAAAGCCTAAAATGAAATAAACCCGTTGTCTTAGGGCTTCTATTGCTGTGAAGAGACACCATAATCATGGCAACTCTTATAAGAAAAACATTTAATTGAGGTGACAGCTTACAGTTTCAGAGGTTCAGTTCATTATCATCATGGTGAGACATGGTGGCATGCAGGCAGACATGGTGCTATGCAGGCAGACATGGTGCTGGAGAGGTAGCTGAGAGTTCTACATCTTGCAGGCAACAGGAAGTGGACTGTGTATCACATTGAGGGAAGCTTGAGCAAAAAAGACCCCCAAAGCCCACCCCCACAGTGACATACTTCCCCCAACAAGGCCACACCTACTTCAACAAAGCCACACTTCCTAATAGTGCTACTCCCCATGAGATTATGGTGGCTGATTACATTCAAACTACCACACCCATTCCTCAAAATTGCTTTGGTCCTGGTGTTTATCACAGAAACATAAGACAAACTAGGACAGACAATATCAGTCTATCATGACTTTTCTGATTAGTTTTGAAAGTACCTTTACAGGTACAGAGATTCAAATGATGAGAAAACTTGAACAAGCTTGGGGTTGAAAGTGTGTGTGCTGAGTATGGAATCAGAATAACTGACATCAAGACAATCAAGATCTCAGAACAACATACTTGGCACATCTGCATACCTACAGGGAGAATCAGAATCTGTTGTCCATACCCTCCACATGAGTCTTCACTCAAGTCATGACCTTATCAGTGACTAGGCATCCTTGTGATATCTTGAGGTCATGAGGATTCCTGAGGATTCCTGCTCTTGTCTTGTTACCAACATTGCACCTTGACAAGAGTGACCCTCTTTCCTTTCTCTTTAGCTTCTGTTCAGACCCAAAAGCCATCTTCTTTAGGAGATTGGTTCTGGCTAGTAACTTTGCTTGTCTTTATTCTTATTGTGCTTAAAGTTAACACTCTGAAGCCTCTCTATTGATTATTTGCCTGATATTTTTAGAAGGGTGAGCAATTGGGTCTGCAGAGATGACTTAGAAGTTAAGAGCACTCACTGGCTGTTCTTCCAGAGGACCCTGGTTTAGTTCCCAGAACCTACATGGTGGCTAGCAACCATTTGTAACTCCAGTGTCAGGGAATTCAACTTTTCTTCTGGCTTCCTTGGAAACCAAGAGTGCTCCTGGTACAGAGACATGCATGCAGGCAAAACATCTATACATATAAAATAAAAACAACATGCTTAAGAATGAGAAAGAGTGAGCTGTTGCTGAAGGCCATGTCTGGGTCTGTAGGGCTACACCAGCCAAGCTCTGAGTTGATGTCGTGGCTCCTGTTATGCGAGTACCATGTGAATACCCACAGTCTGGTCAGCCACCTGAGATCATCCTGCCACTGGGCCCATACTGGTCTGGGTGGTTGGTGCTGCAAACAGGGCCATGGTGGTGTCTGGGCCCGAGCTGCTGCTGAGGGCTGTGTCTGGGCCCACAGTCCTGCTGCACCTGAGATCTGTGTTGATCTCCGTGGCCCATTTTAGCACATTGGGCCATAGGAACCATGTGTGTTGAAATTCGAGGGCTGTCCTGAGCCCTGCCCTTCTCTGGCCCTGGGAGAGCTGACGTTGCCCCTTGCTGGTCACTGCAGTAGAAGAGACGGCCCTATGCTCACCATGGGCATGGAAGAGCTGGCCCCAGTGGCTTGGGCATAAAAGAGTTCTCTCTGCCCCTTGCCTAGGGGGACATCCAAATCAGCTAACACACAGACCCACATTTAGGGCTTTAAGTTGGCATACCCCAACGTCTACCACATCTATGACCTTTCGGAGCACATGAAGGGGAGTGATCCTGCAGCACCATGGCAGAAGGATCTGCATGACTCGGGGCAACAGGATATCCAAGAAGAATCTTGGTGAGGGTCCAGCATTGATGGTGTACAAGAAGCCTTGAACATGACCAACAATACATTACACAATGAACATTTGTAAGCAAAGCTGAGTGGACAAACGGTATACTGCAATACTTCGAGACATATCATAGCTCCTAGTAGTTTTTTGTTTGTTTGTTTGCTTGCTTTGTTGTTTTTAATTAATATTTTTTAATTCTCTTGCAGGGGATGCTACGGGGGTGAGGGGTAGATATGGAGGGACTGGGAAATGAGCGGGATTGGGGTGCATGATGGGAAATTCCCAAAGAATCAATAAAAAATTATGTTAAAAAAAGAATGAGAAAAAGAAGTGAGTCACAATAACTCCAATAACTCCTTTGGAGCAGCATAGATCTATTGGGTCCAGACTGAGCAAGTTTTCATTAAAATCTAATGCTGAGAACAAATAAAATTTACCTGCAAAACCAGTCAGGTATCTGCACTGGGCTTCTTCACAAAGATGTTATTTATTATTTTGCTTCCCCCAAAAAAGTAGCACCAAATACAATCGCAAATCAGCTCCATAATTCACAGATGGGCATTATTAACAGCATGCACCATCTGGCAGTTTCCCTCTTTTTGTCTAATTTGTCTTGCTAACTAGGAGCAGTTATGGTCCATGCTGCTGAGGCGATGTTCTGTGCTGTCAACATGTACATACACTGCATCTTAACACCACACATCCTGCATCATCATCATATTTGAACAGTCTCTTTTTCTGAGTTTCAGTTACCCAACCCTAGGTATTGCTTTGCTTGTGCTTATGTAGCCTCCATCTTCATAATAGGATGTTGGCAGGGACCTGGGTTCTTTTGTTTTTAAATTAGTGTACTGAGTGGTTTTGTGCCTCAACCTGACACAAGCTAGAGTCATCAGAGGAAGGAGCCCCAATTGAGGAAATGCCTCTTGATGAGATTCAGCTGTAAGACATTTCCTCATTTAGTGATCAATGAGGAGGGCCCAGCCTACGGTGGGTGGTGCCATCCTTGGGCTGCAGGTTCTATAAGAAGGTGGGCTTAGTAGGCCATGGGAAGCAAGTCTGTAAGCAGCATCCCTCCATGGCTTCTGCATCAACTCCTGCCTCCAGGATCCTGACCTGACTTCCTTCAGTGATGAACAGCAATGTTGAAGTATAAGCCAAATAACCCCTTTCCTCCCCAACTTGCAGTTTGGTTCTGTGTTTTGTCACGATGACAGAAACCCTAAGACAATTAGCATAGAGAAATATCTAAGGGATGCTTACATGAAATACTGAAAAGATGCAAAGGCCTCAAATAATTATACAATTATACAAGCTGCTATATGAAGAGAGTAGGAGATTTCAGGGAGATACGGCCACACACCCATCTTACCTTTCCAATCTGATAATCTTGTACAAGTTTGGGAGACCCTCTAAAGTGGCCTAGACACCTCTTACTACTCTATGGGCTGTCCGTTCTGAAGATATACCTATGCCATTCATCACCCCTGGCTTGCTGTTCAATATCTTCTTTAGTTTAACTAGGAAGCAAAATTATATCATCCTCCAGCATACAGCTATGGTAGAATTGAAAGTGTGCTCAATAACTTTCTCATTATGGCTGGCGCTCTCACTCTTTATGAGAGACTTTCTTGCCTATTGACAGACTGTCAGATCTTTTTAAGTAGTGAGGAATAGACATCCATCGCCAAGCAGCCTAAAGGAAACAGTGGTCTATTGATCCAAACCACATCAGATATGACCAGATCCTGGACTCAAATTGTGTTTTCATATCTGTACTCTTGTCTGCTCCACTCTCCCTCTCTTTGCCTGTAAGTCTCACTCAATCCTGTTGGTTTTCTGAATTCTTTGGCTGGAATAAAAATTAGCTGATAAGCACCCTCCCATCCTGTAGCCCNTCAGCTTAGCATCACCAAAGAAAAATGAACCATTTTCTCCTAGTGTTCATGTTGTAATGCAAAGAAGTGACTCTCTGTGCTTGGTTTGGTCACTTATTCACCCCTGTAGCAATGACCGTGTCCACATTGTTATGGTAATCTCCCTTAAATAATCCCCAACTATTTTCCTACAGGAATTGGCCTGAATTTCTCAAGGAAAAAAGAATGCTTGCATGTTGAGCATACATACACAGTAACTCGGTGGTTTGACACACAGAACAAAAGCATTTATATATATATATATATACATATATATATTTTATATATATAAATATATATATATATAAAATAGACAAATGTCTCTTCTGGAGTGGTCATGATTTGAAATGTTGTGTTCCATTGAATGACAGACTATCCTTGAGCCCATCACTTTATATGAGAAGTAAAATCCTTCTATTCTGCGGCATGTAATTTACTCTCATAAATGAATATTTTAATAGTTCTTACATGATTTCATCTGCACACCTTTTTATTTAAATGCACTAGAATACACATTTGAGAGGAACACAATCAGTGATAAGAGATAAAATTTTAAGATACTATTTATGAAGGAGAACATAGTTGGAAATTTTTGGTAAGCCTTCAAACCTGGCTAGCAAACATTCCTTGCCACATANAAACTTGAAAACTTTCAGAACTGACATCCAGGCTACTCTTTTCCTGGCAGTCTTCAGAGCCTCATTAATTATGCTTTGAAATTTTACTTTAAGGACTATTACTTTATAGTAAGGGAGCTCATTATTTCTTATTGGAAGCAGTTCACTGCCAAATGCTGCCATTTCGTAGGAGGCAAGCAGACTTTCATTTAAACGGCAGCACAAGGCTTGATTATGCCTTCCTGTTCCTATTGGCCCCAGTCTGCTGTCCTTTCCCCTCCCTGCCAAAATAAACAGTTCTCCCCACCAGGCATACACTCTCAACCCTTGGAACTTGTTGCAGCTATGGGGAGACCACACATTAATCTGTTCTGCCTTCAAGAACAGATGCCATGCAGGCTCTGGGCACACAGGCTGAACTTAGTGTTCAGAGTAACCTCGAAAACTGCATGCACTCAAAAGACACTCATTTTATTTGATTCACAGCTCTTGGCATGTTAGTAACAAATGGATGCACAAACCCTTTTCTCCTGATTCTCATCTACTGAAATACAATGCTCTTCCAGTAAACTCCAAACAAACACAACAACCAGATGTGACCAGGGAAACTGCGACAGGCAATCATGAGGAATTATCACAAAATGCCACCCGAAGCTTCTGCTACCAAGCAACTGTTCCTGAGGTCACTGCCCACTGCTCTGGTACAATATATGAACTGTGGAAGAAGAAGTTGTACCAACAGACAGTTAAGAATAGAAACTGTCCATCAGGGAAATGCAAATTGAAATGACTCTGAGATACCATCTTACACCTGTCAGAATGGCTAAAATCAAAAACACTGATGATAGCTTATGTTGGAGAGGAAATGGAGCAAGGGGAACACTCCTCCACTGTTGATGGGAGTGCAAACTTGTACAGCCACTTTGGAAATCAGTATGGTGACTTCTCAGAAAATTGGGAATCAATCTACCTCAAGACCCTAGGATACCACTCTTGGGCATATACCCAAGGGATGCTCAATCATACCACAGGGACACATGCTCAACTATGTTCATAGCAGCTTTATTCATAATAACCAGAAACTGGAAACAACCTAGATGCCCCTCAACTGAAGAATGGATAAAGAAAATATCTTACACATACACAATGGAGTATTACTTAGCTGTAAAAAGACAATGACATCATGAAATTAGCAGGCAAATGGATGGAACTAGACAATATCATCCTGAGTGAGGTAACCCACACTCAGAAGGACAAACATGGTATGTACTCACTCATAAGTGGATACTAGATGTAATGACATCATGAAATTTGCAGGCAAATGGATGGAACTAGACAATATCATCCTGAGTGAGGTAACCCACACTCAGAAGGACAAACATGGTATGTACTCACTNATAAGTGGATACTAGATGTAAAGCAAAGAATAATCAGACTACAATCCACAGCTCCAGAGAAGCTAGAAAACAAGGAGGACCCTAAGAAGGATGCATGGATCACCCTGGGAAGGGGAAATAGATGAGATCTCCATGAGTAAACTGAGAATGAGGGGGTGCAGTAGAGGGTAGGGGATGGGGGATGAGAACATGAGGGAAAGGGATGGTCGAGCTGGGGAAGGGACAGAGTGGGAGAGCAATGAAAGAGATATTTTGATAAAGGGAGACATTATGGGGCTAGGGAGAAACCTGGTGCTAGGGAAATTCTCAGGAATCCACAAGGATGATCCCAGATTAGACTACTAGCAATAGTGGAGAGGGTGCCTGAACTGGCCTACACTGGTAATCAAATTGGTGAATACCCTAACTAATTCCCATCATCATAGATCCTTCATCTAGTAACTGATGGAAGTAGATGCAGAGATTCACAGCTAAGCACCAGGCTGAGCTCCAGGAGTCCAGTTGAAGAGAGGGAAGAGGAATTATATGAGCAAGGGGAGTCAAGCTCATGACAGGGAGATCTACAGAGACAACTGAACCAAGCTCATAGGAATTCATGAACTTTAGACCAACAGCTGTGGAACCTGCATGGGACTGGACTAGGCCCTCTGCATATGGGAGACAGTTGTGTAGCTTGGTCTGTTTGAGGGCCCCTGGCTGTGGGATCAGGATCTATCCCTGGTGCAAGAGCTGGCTTTCTGGAGCCCATTACTTATGGTGGGACACCTTGCTCACCCTTGATGCAGTGGGCAGGGGCTTGGTTCTGCCTCAACTGAATGTACCAGGCTTTGCTAACTCCCCATGGGAGGCCTTACCCTTTTGGAGGAGAGGATGGAGGGTGTGTCAGGGAGTGAGGCTCGGGGTGAGATGAAGGAGGAATGAGAGAGGCATCTGTGGTTTAGATAAGAGGTAGATTATTTCACTATTAGGATACAGAAAAATGAGAGTAATTAGTTATGACAATCAAACTTGTAGTCATATTATATGTTTTTAAGGTTAAGTAGAGATATATTTTAGACAGACAGGTCATCTTTAAAGTAAAAGAAATTTAAAAAAATTAAATAAAAAAAAGTAGAAAAAGAAAAAGAATAGAGACTGTTAAGAACACTGCTGAGGAAGATATTTTAAAGGGACATGTTTTAGAATTACATATAAAATAAGAGAGTGTTTGCCATCCTCATGCCACAAAATGATAGCAATATACCCTAGGCTTTTTGTAAGTCATGAGAGATTTGGGGAGCACAGTGTTCTGATTTAAAATCCCTTCCAACACTGCCCAATTTTTCCTTACTACTTCTCATTTTCTGAGGCTGAAACAGGAAAGCACTCCTAGGTAGGCAAGTGACACAGCATTTTAGGCATCCAAGTCCTTAATTCACTTAACCAGTTTTTTTTTTTTTCCTCAGCAACTTAAATAAATCAAAGAGATGGAATTAGATTTTCCTGAACAGCTAAAGGAAGGCAGTGAGAGGCTGAGTCACAGTTAATTTCTATGAGCAGATAGGAATTTCACTCCCTCCACTTAGGTGATACTTGTAGAGTATGGGAAGTAATGTCTGGCTTCTTATCAGCCTGCTATGAAGGCTGCTTAAGCTGCTAACTAATGAGTCACTGAAATGTTTTTAATGAATGATGGGGGCGGGGAGAGAGTATGAAATGCCCTCATGTTTATTCATTTCCTCGTAATTCTGGCTGATAGACTGACTAAAAGATTGAGCACTTAAATAATTAACTCGTTTAAAGTGTGAATTATGTGCATGATTTGCCTGACATGCGACTCGTGGAGTGGAACACGCAGTGAAACTGCTCAGTAAGTCAGTTGAGGTAGGGAGAGAAGAAAGTTATTTTAGGTTTGCTTCATCTGGGAAAGAACACTTAGTACGAAGTGTCAACACCACAGGCAGGATTAGATGCTCAATTTTCCAAAAGGTTTGGCAACCCTTTTCCATACAGGGCTAGACAGTAAGGAGTTTGGTTTTTGCAGGCAACATGGGATCTACCCTAGGTACTCTCCTTTGACAAAGCAGCTGCAGACAGTATTTAACTGAGAGGACATGGCTGTACTGTGATCAAGCACAGTCTACAAACATCCATATTTGAAGTTTATATACTTTGATGTGTCCCAAAATATTATTTTTCTCTTGACTTGTTTAGCTACTTGAAATATAAGAGCATCCTTAGCTTGAAGGCAGGACAAAAACAGAGCATGAATCTGCAGGGGGCAGTTTACCTTCTTTTGATAGAGGGCTGGATGTAACTTTCTCCATTTAGTTAGGGAATAACTGTGTCCAGGGCTTGTGGTAGGCCGTAGAGTAATAAAATGGTACAACATTAGGTTGGAATGACCTTTAGAGAACACAGAGTCCAAGCAGCTCACTTTAATAACATCACTGGCATTTCCAGATCACTACTAAACACAGTAGGGAATTACATAACATTACTGCTTGGAGAGCACCATATTATTGGTGATTTTCATTGTGTTAAGATTTGTTCCTCAACTTTACAAGTCCAAGAATACTTATCGGTTCTTTTCATTTTATTAGACTAGGGAGACTGGTTCACAGTAACTTTCAAACTTTTCTAAAGCCATTTTTCTCATCACAACCTGGAGGAACTCAGAGATCTCATCTCAGAATAATATATTAAAGGCAAAACATGAAATATTCTTGCTTGTGATTGTTACAAAGTAAAATTACATTAAAATGTAGTTATAAAGTTATGAGAAATTCATGCTTTGGTAATATATATGTCTTTGTTAAGCCTATAAACAATAAGATCTAGGGAAATAATGATGCATATAGATCATTTTTTCTAAACTTTCAATGTCATAATATGATGTGAAGATATCTTTGAATTATTTTAAAGTCTTTTTATACTTTTAAAATCTCACACAATGGTGAAGCATATAAATGTGTTGGTTATTTTTCCAGTCGCTGTGATAAAATACTCTGACAAAAACAACTTAAGGAAGGAAGGATTTATTCTGGCTCACAGTTCAAGGTGTACTCCATCATGATGGGGAATTTGGTACAGCAGGAGATGAAAGTAGCCGATCATAGTTCATCCATGATCAGGAGAAAGCAGAGAGCAACAGATGTTAGCACTCAATTCATTTTTTCCTTTTTATGCAGTCCAGGCTTCCAACTCAGGAATGACACCACACACGCTAGGCAGTTCTTCCTACTTTAATTGACATAGTAAAGATAACACCCCATAGCAATGCCCAGAGTCCTGGCTCCCAGGTAATTCTACATCTCATTAAGTTGAGAAGTGGTATAAACTATCAAAATAAGACCGAATGCTAATGTATTACTTTTCAATGCGAAATACAAATGTTAAACATAATTTTCCATTATTTTTACTGCACTCTCTGTTTTATAGGTCAAATAGTAAGCTAGACATAAGGAACTTGCTTCATGATGAAGGAATTACTGCAAAGTGGTAAGTCACGTGATTCAAATGAACAGAGACTTTCCTCTTTTTAGGCAGAGTAACAAGAACAAGAATGCCTGCTAGGGTGTGCTTCGGGAGCACCTTGGGGGNTCAGTATTTGCCTGGACATCATCAGCATTTCTGTGACAGAACTCTATATCATTTTGAAGTGGTTGCTCTAATGACAAGGTCTGTATTTACATAACGGTTTCTCTCAGGAAAGCCTTCCTTGACAATCCTAACAATTTCTAGAGTCCTATAGATAACTATCAATGTTGGGGCCTTAAATGTCCCCAAGCCCATGTGCTAAAGGCTTACTCCTCAGAGTAATACTACTGGGAAATGAAGGGGGCCGTTAAATGATGGGGTGCAGTGGGAGATCTTCAGTTTATTAGAGACATGTCCTTGAAGAGGATTATGGTAACCTATCCCTTCTGCCCCCTTCTGCTTCCTGGCTCACAATGAGATGATCAGTTTTCTTTCTCTATCCATTGATGCTGGATGTACTGTCTCACCACAGGACTAAAAGCAACAAGACCTGTGAATCATGATTGGACTCCCTGAAACCATAGAGTAAAATGAACAAGTTGATTATCTAGTGTATTTATTATAGTAAAAGAAAGTTAATATAGGCACCCCGAATTACTCAGAGAAAAGAATTAGTCCTGTGTTAAACCCCTCCCTCTTTCCCTCCCTCCATCTCTCTCTCCCTCCCTCCTCTGCTAGATTGGTGCTCCCTCAGCTGATTTTTGACTTAATTGTGTGATCTGCTTTGGCTAGTGGAATATGAACAAATGAGTTCATATGAACAAATGAAAAGCACTCCACAACTTGCCTCTCTGCTCTTGATACAACCTGGAGAGCCTCATGTAAGTTGGGGCTTACCTCCTAGATAGTGGAAGACCTGGAGCTGCATGTAGTAAGACTTAAAACTATCCTAGAGAATGCAGCTCTTGCCCAAACTACACTGGAACAAGCCTGACAGAGACATTCTGAAATCAGCAGAACCTCACGGTAGATAAAGTCTCCAGAGCAGCAAACCGATGTTGCCTCAAGCCTCTGTGTCATGTGACATTTTGCTCTGCATCCCAAGTAAACTGTTTCTCATGCAGTGCCTTTTATCTTCCTGTGCCCTGTATTTCTGATGATATTACCTCCGAAGCTTAGAGGGATACNAGTATGCCCTGAATGCACTTGACAAAAATCCAAAATCCAGCATTATGTTTCCCTACTGTGATGCCAGAGAAGCTGCCTCAAGCATCTAATGCCTGACACACATACCATGTGTGTGGATAACCTAGTGCCTTGATTCTAAAATGTGTCTCTCAGTTACAAGGAAAGAGGATAACCATAGAATAAGTTCCTTCTCTAGAGGCACTGAATATGGAAGAGAAAAGAAAGTTTCCCACACGAGAATAAAAGCCCATGAGTAGATTTCATGAGTCAGGTGAGATATTATGGAAACAATCAATTTACAGCATACTTTAGAAGGAACAAAACATGTTTATTGAGCTAATGTCATATCTGCAGTCAAGTCCATGTCCAGGGTGAAGCCAATGAGTTTGCTAAGGCACAGAACTTAATAATGCATTTGTTCCCTGGGTTATATAAGTTCAAGGTCAGCACTTGAGACTAAATTTTGTGACCCTAGTGCCAAAACCTCACCTTGGTCTACAGCATGTGCAGAGCATTGCACTGACAATTTTGTTAGGACTGTAACAAATGACACTGGTGTTCACAGTACCCACAGCCATTACTCTCCATTTTGTCTTGTTGATACAGCATGAGTTTTTTCTTTTCTATTATTTCTTTTATTTTGAGATTATAATATAATGAAGTTATTTATTCTTCCCTTTCCTCCTTCTAAACCCTTCCAAAAACACATCCTTGCTTTCTTACAAATTCATGATCTTTTTTTTTATTAATTGTATTGTATATATATATATGTATGTATATATACATATCTATTGGGGGAAATTATTAAGGCAACTCCACGTAGTTAAGAGGTTTATTTAGGGATTTAGGGCAACTTACAGCAAGTAAAGGGGTTGGTCACAGGGTCCAGGAGAGGTGAGGTGCAGTCCAGCGGTGTTCTCTGGAGAACTGTCCTTGGTCCACCATCCAGTGTCCAGGATCCAGGAACCAAGAGAGCTGGCATGGACGGATCTCCGGTCTTAAAGGCTCCCATCTCAGCCCGCCCCAGGGGGAGGTCCTAGGTAGGTGTGGCAGTTACTGGAAGCCTCATTAGGGGTTGTGCTTCCAGGTCAAAGCTGAACTGCTGTCCACTATACATATGTGTCCTTAAATATAACCTGCTCAGCCTTTATAATGTTACTTGTATGTATGTTTTAAGTGCTGACTATTTGGTATTGGATAGCCAATGGGTATGTTCTTCCTTAAGGAAGACTATTTCTCCCTCTCTCAACATTCCTTAGTGGCCTGTAGTTCTTTATGCAGTGTGTAGTTCTCACCTTTTATCAAGGAAAGTTCTGTTTGCAACAGGAGCCATTACAGAAAACCACAACCAATCAAAATGCGGAGTTGTGGAGCTCAGTCCCAGCGGATACAACTACAAAACAACGCCCACACCTACGGCTCATGGAACTTTGTGGAACAGGGGTTAGGTAGAGCACAAGAGCCAAGGGGTCAGGGAGTTTGCTGTGGGATTCTGTCTCTTAGTAATAGCAGAAGCTACATCCAAAAAATGTTACCAATATGACTATCTAAATAGGAGCGATACACCATGGGTTTTATACAGGTGCCAGCACAGAGATATGTGTTTATGAAAAGGCTCCTGCCTAATCCTGGGGGATGAATCCTAAATGTTCTGAATCAAAAACGTCTAAGCCCACTGTGGCACCCTCATGCCCCTTGCCAGTGATGGGTGATTACAGGCAGGTGATGCAATCCTGATGAATAGGAATTGGGGTGTTCCTGGGAAAGTTTCCTCAATAGGTAAAGGGAATACCAAAGAGGGGAGTCCCTGTACCTTGAGTAACAGACCTCTGTTTGCAGATCATGTCTAGCCCTGCTGAAATCATGAAAGGTAGATTGTTGACAGGCAGGCAATGGTAGATTAGCATCCAAGTCCTTAGTACCACACTTTGACCCACTGAACTCATCATACACGAGCCTTGTCTCTGGGCTTGTAAAATAGGAGGTAAAAATTTCAGCTACCTTTTTTCAAATTTTTGTTAATTGATGCTTAAAGCATCATAACTCATGATGCAACCCAGACCTCTGAATTTGCAGAAGAGTTTTGCCTGGGGACTCTGCCAGTTTCTTAATGCTTCAATTAAACAGCATAAAAATATCCCCTTTCATTTCAAGCATGGTTCAAGAAACAGCAAACAANATAGAAAACCTAAGATCTTATGAGTCTATAGAATTTGATTTCTGTGGTGAGCTTCCACAGGCACAGGGTTGATATTAATGAATGCAGAAAGGAACTTCCAAATTCTTGTTATGGAGATGACATCTTAGGACATTGGGTGAGAAACATTTACTAAAACATATNTTCTAATAATCAGAGGGCCTGTGTTTTATAGTTTGGGAACAAGAAGAGCAGAAGGGAGTAGGGGAAGACTGGGGCCCTCATACACTTTCCACTGAGTGAGAGACATCCGCATGATTTGAGAAAGCTTACCAAGAACATGAGGGCCTGGAGAGAGAGAGTTCAGCTGTTAAAAGTACACACATACTGCTTTTGCAGAGGGCCAGAGTTCAGTTCCCAGAACACAGATGGCCAGGTTCACAATGCCTCTGACTCTAGCTTCAGCAGATCCAATGCATTCTTCTGGCTTCTGAGAGTACCTGCACACTTCCACACTAACACACACATATACACAGAAGTAAAAGAATAAAATAAATCTTTAAAGAAGAACCAACGCAATGGTCACTCAGCTNCAGATGCACATCCAAAGGGATGCACTGCTCACAGAGACTTTACTGTGAAAGGGACATGAAGAAAAGACATATCAGAATTGTGTATGCTTGATAATCCAGGCTTTTCCACAGGGCTGTTCCCCTTCTCTGTGCTGGGACTATGAAATCAGAAAAGACTTACTGAGCTAGAAAATAGAAGGACATGAAAGCATGCAGAACATGGTGGCACATGCCTATAATCCCAGCACTTGTGAGGTTGAGGCAGCAAGATCCTAAATTCAAGGCCAGTCTAGGCTACAACAGTGAGATTCTGTATCAAAAAACGAATGAATGAATGAATGAGGATAGAAAGACAGAAAGCTGAAGGACTAAGTGTGGGGGGCCATCCCTCACCCCCATATTTCCCCAGAGTACTCCTGAGTAGAAGCAGCAGGAAGTATTAGTTAGAAGGATAGAGTGGAGAGAAAAAGATAGAAAATACAGAATAGCCTCGAGAGGGCCTGGATCCTAACCCATCAGGCCCTGACTGTCTCTGCCAAAGGGCTTTTTAAGGAATGCCAAGGAGTGGTGCAAAAGACTTCCTCCTAGCACAGCCAAGTACAGGCCATCTTAGACACCTGGTGATTGGGCCCGTGGTCCAATCATCCTCTTTATGCAGTCCTGCTGGGTAAAGTCACTAGGAACCCTAAAAATAGGCTCCCACAACAAAGATGAACTGTAGGGAATGCATGGGTAGAAGTAATGATGGCCAAGAAGGGAAATGGTCTTTGTTGGCTATCTTACCACTTGCCTGACACTTGAAGATCACTCCGCATCTTCTTTTCACCATCTTGAAAGGGAAA
>LZPO01055939.1:0-12518 GCA_001675575.1 Neotoma lepida
AAAAAAAAAGGTCATTAAATAAGACCAGGAATTATTTAACATCAAAATCTACTCTATTCTTTGATCTCTTGAATGTCTTTAGAGAAAAGTAGAGTTCCTCTTAGTGTCACTAGTCAACATTTTTCTTCTCTACACATTTGTTCAATTTCTCAAGTGTTAATGGTCCATGCAACTCTTTCATCTTCCCACCATATTCTTTGTAGCATGGCAACCACAAAGACTTTGTCAAGCACTTTGTTATCCTTTGTAAGCCAAGTTCTACATGGACTTAAAATACCACCTCTGTGCTCATCCTGGTGATGAGCAGAAATATATGGGGCCCATTTCAATGAGCACTAAACCTCTGTCATTCTGACTGGCTGTCTCTGGAACTAAGTGTCAGCTTTCCTGAACACTAGTGTCTTGTCTCTTTCCATAGAATTATTGTGTGGCTATAATTTTTTCCACTTCTCCTAAGAAGTCAAAACCTTTTTTCCACAACCAGGTATTTGTTCCTTTCTCCAATGTAAACTTAGAGGTCTGAGTTTCTGCAATTATCTTCATTGGCAAGCATTTGGTCAATGTTAAATGTCCAGGCAAAAGTATCTCATTTGGGACATTCTCAGGCACCCAAGGACATAGAATTACAAAATGTCTGAGTTTGTTTGATTCACAACCTTTAGATAGACACGGAACAAATATGCCCTGGGCTCATCCCACCCACCTGCAGATAGGAAAATGCTGCCTCAAGCTAACCTCGCACTAATAAATTCTTAACTCCTTGTACTTTCACCTTGGTTTGTTAATCAGCTTATTATCTAACCACACTTAGGAGTTCAGTATTACACATGGATTCCCTTTTTTCCCTTCTTAGATTTCCCTAATTGATTTAAGATCTCTCTCCCTCTCATTTGACCCTGTTCCCTTTAAGAGATTACTGAGGTTTTTACAAGTCACCCCTTCCTTGAGTCATAAAGAAAGCCTGACAGTCACTGTCTGGTGCAAACTCTTATCTGCTTTTATGATCCTGAAGGAATTCAAGCCTTGTGTCCTGGCTTTGGCCAGAGAATTGCTGTTTGTATGTGTATAAAAACTGAAAACTTCGGAAACTATAGGTAGAACTAAGATAGAACAAAAAGAGAACAGCAGAGAAACATGAGAGAGCTGAAAAGAAGCTGTAGATTTAGAATTAACTTAGAGCAATAAAGTGAATGGACTGAAAATGCAATGCATGCAAAATTCAATTGCTATTCCTAAGATTAGATTCCCAGCTGGTTGAAGATTCTCCTGAGGACTCTGGGAGAAGACTATTCAAGCTGGACCCCAATAACCCTTATTATATAAATATTTAGGGAAACACCAAAAACTATTTTTTATTACTCCAAATGAGTCTTTAACTTTGATGATCATATATAATGAACAGCCCTTATCCGAACTGCTTTAGACTAAAATGGTACCAGATTTGGATTTCTTCCATATTGTAGAATATTTTCATATATATAAGGAGTTATCTTCAGGCTACAAGACAAGTCTCAATGTAAAAGTTCTTTATGTTTCATGTTAACATTGTACACAATAGCCAGAAGTTAATTTTATAGAATATTTTTAGCTTGTATGCATGTTGACTACAACACATCGCTTGAGGTCAGATGTGAAATTTTCAATTTGTAACCTCATATTGGGGCTCAAAAAAGGATTTTGGAACCTTCTGGATTTCAGATTTTTGAAATAGTGTGGTGATATTTTATTGTGCACCCCAATAAAGCTTATTTGAAGATCAGAGGATTTGCTAATGGTAAGAACATGTAAGATGAATTGCTAAACACTCTTATTAATAAAAAACCTGGAGCCATATATTGGGGTTAAAACTGAGAGATTAGAGAAGCAGAAAGAAGCCAGCCACATTCTTACCACTAACAAAATAGGAATATTTCAGTCTGTGCATGTGAAGAAATGGAAAAAAAATGAATCAACTAAAATATATTGAGTAAATAATGCATGCTAATAATCTTTTATGTGTCCTAATCAGGAATGATGCATAGACACTCACTTTCAGTTTGCACAGCCAGGTGAAAAGATAGGCATGTGTTGTCTAGGAAGTTCATAACCATGTATACTCTCTTATATCTTGGATGTGCCTCATCCTTCCAGGGTTCATGCGTGAGATGCCTTATGGAGAATAGTGAGTGAATTAGTCATTTTTCTGTTGCTATGATAAAATGTCATGACCAAAAGCAACTTATAGAATCAAGGAAGAGGCTATTTTGGCTTACAGGTCCGGACAGTCCATACAGCAGGGAACACATAGCAACAGGAGCAGGAAGCTGAAAGATCACAACTCAACTGCACTCAAGGAGCAGAGAATATAAACTGGAAGTGGAGCAAGGTGACAAACTCTCAAAGCCTTTCTCCAGTGACATAATTCTTCCAGTAAGGCTCTTGTCCTGAAGTTTCCTCTCCAAACAGCACTACCTACTAGGGAATAAGTATTTAAATGTGTGAGCCTATGAGGGAAATTTCTCATTCAAATCACCATAATAAGACTTTTTATAGTGGGGTCCTGTAGGAGTGGCTGGGTTATTTGGGTGCCAATGCCCTTAGAAGAGACCGAGGTATTTTTCATGCTTCCCTAAGTTAGTTCTGAAAAGCAAAGTGTTATAAAACAGTAAAACTGCCCCTTTTCAGTCTCTAGCTTCCTGCTTTGCCATGTGTATTAGGTATTTCCTATTGCTATGACAAAACACTCTAACCAGAATTTGAGAAAGAAAAAGTTTATTTTGGCTTATTGTTCCCTTGAAATAGAATAGCTTTAAACATGGAAGGGAACTCTGCAGCAGGAATCCTGGCTCCTGAAGCTCCCTCCTTAGATGGTAATTAACAGAGAGACCCAAAACTGGACAATATGCAGAGAGTAAGATACTTTGGAACACTCAGTCCAAAATGGGATGCCTTCATCAAACGCTTACCCTTAAGATTCATGGAACTATGCGGAAGTGGGGGTAGAAAGATTGTGAGAGCTAGAGAGAATGAATGACAACAAGGAAACATTGTTTTCCAGATACAACAAGAAATAATGTACAACAAGAAATAATGCACATATGAACTCAAAAAGACTGGCAATATGTTCAGGGCCTGCATAGATCTAAGATAGATGGGGTCCGAGTGCTGAGAGAAGACAATAGACATGAGCTCCCATCCCGAACCAAAAAGCTATCTCCAACTGGCAACCACTTAGTTTTCTCCAGTGGTGTCTTGTGGGTATGTAAATCACACTTAAGGGCAGGCCCCATGCCCAAAAGTAGAGAGTAAACACAAAATAAACTCAATGATATTTTTGTAGACTTTTTGTCTTTTGTCTCATATTTCTTTGGGCAGTTTTTGCTTTGTCTTATTAGTCTTTTGCATGTATATTATGATTTCCAACACTGTGTTTTTATGGTGTGTGTGTGTGTGTGTGTGTGTGTGTGTGTGTGTGTTATGTGTGTGTCTTATGCTTTTTTCTCTGTTTTTATTTTTTATTCTGTTCTGTTTGCCATATGTTTGGTTCCTTGATTGTTTTCTAAAGAGAAAGAGAAAGGAAGGGCATGAAGTTGGATGAGAGGCGAAATAGGGAAGATCTGGGAGGAGTTGGGAAAAGAGAAACCATGATTAGAATATATTGCATGAAAATAATTATTTTCAATAATACATATTATATTTATGTTTTATAAAGAATCCTGGCTTATCTAATTTATTCCTTCTCCTTTCAACCTAATGAATGGTATCATGAAATTCTAGAGTAATCACCTTGAAAACCAGCTTTCACAGAGGTCCATTCTATGCATTGTCATATACTGTAGAGTACTAACCACTTAAGACAGCCTTGCAAGGCTAGAAAGGCATCTATAAACCCACAATTGTGATGTAGGAGTGTGGTGCCAA
The DNA here is from genome assembly GCA_001675575.1 of Neotoma lepida. Classification (NCBI taxonomy): domain Eukaryota; kingdom Metazoa; phylum Chordata; class Mammalia; order Rodentia; family Cricetidae; genus Neotoma; species Neotoma lepida. Next base: position 3,901 of record LZPO01055939.1, read on the forward strand.
ATGATAAACAACTTGCCCAAAGTCACAAAGGAGTCAGTCACTTAAACAGGATTTTACCACATATATTCTTTCTTTAGTATCCCTTTCCATGACATGTGCCAATGTAACATATTCAGAAAGACTTCAAATCTGCTGTACATTTTACTGAAAACAAATTAAACTAAGACCTTCCAGGGCTTGTTGAAGTAGATAGGTGTTTGAGTTCCAGCATAGGTTAGTCCTTTAGCCAACACTCTGCTTTTGGCTAAGTCCCCTCATCCACATGAATTCCACTTTCTTTTCCTTCAGTTTGAGAATTTTAGACCATCTATTTCCATGGTTGTTTTTGAAATAACATTCCAGATTCTCAACTATCAGCCACAGACTTTTTGAAATCTCCCTAAAGAGTGATAATTGCATGTCATTAAATCTGATAAGGCACAGTAATACTAACAGCAAGGCTGCTTTCTTTCTGTCTTTAAAAGTGCCCTATATTCAACCACATGTTACCTGGAAAGTATCTGCATATTGAGACAGAGTTCCTAAAGTCAGGCAAATCACTATCCCTGCCCAAAAGTCACGAGCCTGGGAACTCCCTGCCTTGTAGTCTGTGCAGGTTTGGGTATGATGATGAGATAACTGGTGGTGACCAGATGGTACAGCATATCTGTGGATATTTCAAGCTTGTTATGACACTTTATATCTTTCAGAGATCTGGAAAAGAGAACAAAAGTGGTGGGGCTCTTTTAATGACTGGTATCATCTGGGCCAGAAGAGTTGCTTAGACTTTCCTTAGTTTCTCTCTGCTCCACCATGAGGCAAAGACAGTGCTTATGCTAGGTTACCTGTAGTGTATATGAATTCCATGGATCTAAGCATAATGGATGCTCTACTCTTTTAGGATCCTGAGTCATATTTGATCTCTAATCTCCGATTTACAAGTTTGAGAGGAAATCTTACGATTCCAATTGTTGCTCTATTTGTACACTTTCTAGAACTCTGTGAAGATATCAAAGGTTAAAAAAAATGTTGAAAGTATACATAGAAACACAATTGTCACCACTACTTACTTCAAAAATCACCATCTCCTAGACCTGCACAGGCTCTAGATGCCAGACTTTTCCTGAGTGCTTGGCCAGCGTTAGATGCTTTCATGACAGCTCTTACTACCTCTCTCCACCACGTTCACCTTAAGATCTTTAATCTCATCATAAGATCACATATTCCAAAATAACTTTGACACAACAAAGTTCTAAAATATTCCAAATTAACAATATTCCAAAATATTCCAAATACTCCAAAATAACACTGGCCCAAGGATATGCCTGCTTTTATTAGGACATCTCTACTCTGACTTTAATTCATACTTTAACATCTTAGTCTTGTACGTTAACCAACATAGCATACCTGTCATAATCCTATATCTCATTAGATAGAGCCATGAGGGAGGACAAAAGGCTCTGCTCCTCCACACAAAGGTACCTAATGGACAGTAACACAATTGGCAAGTTGAGAAGTTCCAAGAAAATGTTGATAGCACTAAATGAACCACACATTAGTTTTACTTTTTTTAAAGATTTATTTTTTTATTTTATGTATATGAGTGCTCTATCTACGTGTATGACTATGCCAGAAGAGGGCATCAGGTGCCACTATGGATGGTTGTGAGCCACCATATGGTTGCTAGGAATTGACTCAGGACCTCTGGAAGAGTAGCCAATGCTTGTAACCACTGAACCATCTTTCCAGCCCCCTTTAGTTTGGTTTTTATAGGAATATATTATCCTAAATTCAATTTTCTCATATATTTTTTATTTATAGTGAATTCCACAAATCTAAGCAAAATGAATGCTCAATTCCTTTAGGAGTATATATAGTAAATATAACCTCAAATATATGTAATTTTGGAAGCTTCAAACATAATTTACACTCAACATGAGACTTTTGGAAATGGAAAGAAAACTTCATGAAAGGTTTAAATGTCACCATTGAGGATTTACATACTCTGAATGTCTTTTGCCTCTGAATTGCCTTATTTGCATTGTAGACATCACAAAAAAAATCAATCTTGTCTCCCATGATGATCTGATGATTGTTTCCAGGACCTCTCATAGCACCCTTCCATCCTTTGGTTTCACACACCTTGAGTTGTTCCAAACTACTCTTTATTCCCCAATAAGCCATATCACATCCCCATTATTACCAGCAGTTTTACCCATTAATCAGTCTCAAAAAAATGTTTATAAATCAAGCACTGGGTTCCTTTAAGAGGGACTTAAGTTGGTAAGTCTGAGATAGGGTAAAAAATCTGGTTAAGACAGAGGTAGCCAATGCATCTTCAGAAACACCAGCTTGGACAAGGCAGAGTCCTCTTTCTCCTCTCTGAAATGTCATTTCTTCTCTTTTTGCTCACAAAATTCTTATTTATTCTCTAAACAAGGCCAAACGTATTCTCTTCCACCTTCTAGTAAAAATGAATAGTTTCTTCTCTATTCTTAGTGTCTCCCATACTCATTGCTCTTATCAAATTTATCATATTTACTGTTTTTAGTAGGTAAGTATGTATCTTCATATCTTCTCAGGTTACAAAATACTTGCAGGCTGTAACTCATACCATTAGTACTCAATATATGTCTACTTAATAAATAATAAATGATCTTTGATGATAAAGTTTGTTCTACCTTAAACTACTACCTTCCCTTTTTATTTCTGTCTATACTCCAAAGATTATCTATACCCAGGTCAGATTTACCTCCTTTATTAAATCATTCCCTGAAAAGCACAGGAATATTCAAGTATAGTCTGTCTTCTATGTGACAACAACTCTTGTTCTTTCTTCTTTCTCTAAGCCTATCACATTGTTTTGTATTATGCTTATCCAAACACATTCTTTATTTTTCCTATGTTGTCCATCTTCACACTCTGAAGACCATAGCAGGTCTTCTAAAGCAAAAAACTTATCTAGGAAAAGTATAAACCTCTAGAATAATCAAAAACACTATTTTCTTCTCCAAGTTACACGAAAACAAAATTTGAATATAGAAATCATGAAGATTCCAAAAATGATGCTTTTCTTCTCCTAATTTAAGTGTTGGCTGAGTGACAGCTTCAGCTTTCTGAGTTCAGGTATTAAAAAATGAAGTTCACTTATCTAGATCTCTGGGTTGTATGAGCATTTCTACTGTTTATGGTTATTATTACTGTCATTGCTGCTGTTTTCTTAATTACTTGTTCTGTAGAGGGATAGACTCAGATGGGCATATAATGTAGAAGCTACTGCCATGTGATACACAAATTCTAATAGAGTCTAAAGTAGTAAGCCAACAGTGCTCTTCTCTCACCATTTGCCATAGAAAATACCAGAAAAAAAGAAGAGAAATGAGTTATTAATTCATACATTTTTCATGTGCTTATTCTCTAAAATATGTTATGCTTACATGTATCAGCCATGTCTTTCTCATTCTTATAAACAGACTGGCAACATTTCTACTTGGTACATTCCCACTTAGGATTCATTGACTAATGAACAAATGGACAAATGAATAGGTAAACAAATAGTCATGAGGAAAAGGATTTTTATCTGTTCTCCAACCAAAACATAAACCAGTCAGATCTTCCTAGCCTGTTAAAAATAAATTAAAACTATGTGAGTTATAATCAAGGCAAACCATTTTCTTTAAACTTTCAAATAACTTATTCTCACTATTGTATATAATTTGCAAAGAGAAATGTGTTGACTGGTTGATGGGCTTTATGTCAACTTGACATAAGCTAGAATCATATTGGAAGAGGGAATCTCAATTGAGAAAATGCTCCTACCAGACAGGCCCATGGGCAAGCTTATAATGTATTTTCTTGAATGATGGTTGATATGGGAGGGCCCAGCTCATTGTGCATGGTGCCACCTCTAGGATGGTGGTCCTGGCTACTATAAGAAAGTAAGATGAGCAGATTATAGGGAGCAAGCCATTAAGCAGCATTCCTCTAATGGCCTCTGCATCATCTACTGCCTCCAGGTTTCTGCTTGTTTGAGTTTCTGTCATAACTACCCAATGTGCAGTGGAATCAATCATAAGGTAAAATAAACCCTCCCCTCTCCCAATTTAACCTTGTTCCATAGAAAGGTTAGAGATCGTGTTATAACATCACTCCTAAGCATGATGTTAAACTTGGAAAACCATTTATACATTTATACACCTTCAGTGACTGATATTTCAAACTAAATGATATTAGGTAAATGGGTATCTGGGATTAACACAACCATCTGGCATTATAATTAACAAACAGTAAATAAGAAATGAAGTATAGTCAAATTTTTTACAGAAAGAGTTTCTAAGTACTAAAAGAATAAGTGAAAAATCACTTCCTGTCAAGAAAATATTGGAGGTATTTGACTGCGTGTACAAGAGGCAGCTGTCCATCAGCATGGAAGCTACTAGAATTATGCAGTGATAACTACACATGGCTTGGAGTAAAGGCTTCCCACAGAGTAAAGGCTTCAAACATCTGAGCTCTAAAGACTGACACAGGAGCCAGAACCACTGTAATTAACATAGGGGTGCCTGCCTGCATGGATCCTGGGAACTACTTGAACAGACATCCTGTTCCACTATGGTCTGTTAGCTGCCCTTGTCTATGGAAAGATGTTCCCTCAGTTACAGGACTATATTCACACCCCATGACAAAGTATCCCTCAGAAACTGGCTATGATAAGACTGATGAGATGTTTTCACTTGGTCTTTTATTCCAACACTGTGACCACAAGAAATTAAGCATGCAGGTGAACTTTTACAAGAACTGTCCAGAGTGTATAAAACCCTGCATGATCATCTCACTCTTGACAGCACAGTTAGAGATAGCAATTAAATCAGAAATTGTCAAACCCAAGCAATTGTTGGGAATTAAATGGTAGTGCTAAAAACAAGTTATAAATGGAAATGCACCAAACCTCTAAAGTAATGTTAAAAACTTCATGACATTGCAGAGATTTCCCGAGTCTCCTGTTTGCAGCAGGGTTGAAGAGATTGCACTAGTAAAAATGCCAACCTCAGAGTTTGTCTTGTACCTCATTACCTGAAAATACTACTGGGGTTTTTACACTCTTCAAAATGACAGTTTATAGCATTATACCTCGACCTTGAACACCACTTGACATATCACTACAAACCATTTAGGGAAAGAATACCAAAATATGAATGTTGCATGAAATTCCTTGATTTGGGGAGTCTGTGGTAAATGTGGTAAATTTCTGGTTATGCTTGAAACTGAAGATGGGCTGTTTGTTCATATTAAACCAAGAAAGCTGTTTGTAGAAACAGTAATATTGCTGTTGCTTCTCAGGGATCCCTTATGGTGTTACCTAATCTTTTCCAAGATTGCTAAAGTCTTAAAAAGACATTCCGTGCCTTATTAAGTTGAAGGAAGCATCATATATTTAAAAATATCTTAACATGAACCAAAATACTAAAAATGCAAAGTCACTATTGAATAAATACTGGTATTAGGTAGGAAGCAAATGTCTACAGAGCTAACTAATGAAGAAATATGAGATCCTGAGAACAAGAGAGGAAAGTGAGGAAAACAAGGTCAAAGGACTGAGTCAAGTGTGTTTCTCATCAGTAATGAAGGAAATATGATTTTCAGATTCTGATGCATTCTCAGTCATAACTTTGGAATGTACCTGACCCTCAATTTTCTCATCTGCATGAGAAACTGTAGAGATACTTTTATCTCTCCAACGGGGGATTTTTGAGCAAATTTAATTGAACTTCCAAATTAATAGATTTCCTGGACTATACAAACAAAAAGCACTAAAGGGTAATTCATGATTGATTAGAAAAGACTCCAGAGAGCACTTACCTACCAAAAGTCACATGCTTACCTTTCAAGGGACATAAGACACAAAGCCAAGAAGACATCCCTGATTGTAAAGATGGAGAAAGTACATAATGCTTTAGTCAGAGAGAATACTTACAGTCAAAAGGACTGATGAAACCTCAATATGATTCTCAAGGAATCAAGGTTTTCCTGCCTCCTTTTTTAAAATGGAGGGAGAATGGGTGCACATCAGCACTTGGATGCTATACTAGTTAGGTTCTGTTGTCAATTTGTCATTAATGGAAATTACTTGGGAAAAGTGAATATTAATTGAGAAATTACCTCTATCATATTGGCCTGAAGCATATCTGTGCTGTACTTTCTTGATGGCTAATTAATGTAGAAGGGCCCAGCCCACTGTTGGCAGTGTCATTCCTGGACAAGTAGTCCTGATGTGTATAAAAAGTTTGTTGATCATGAATGAGTGGAAGCAAGCCAGTAATCAATGTTCCTTCATGGTTTCTGCTTCAAGTTCTTGTCGTTTTCATGCCTGCCTTGCTTACATCCCTGTGCTGACTTCTCTCTATGATGGACTATTACCTGGAAGTGAAAGCCAAACATTCTCTTTCTTTCCTCAAGTTGCTTTTAGTTATGGTGTTTATCAGAGCAACAGAAACCAAACAAAGACAAAATTTAGTACCAACACAGTGTGATTGCTGCTTTGATTATGAAGGAATTTAGGAATTCAGAGTTGGAAAGGGCATTGAATCCTCAGAGTACATTGGCTTTCTGTGAGAGCTTGGAAAATGAAAAAGTAGAAATAAATGAAGGCCTGGTTTGTGACATCCCAGAATGAAGCAGGGACTATAGCAGGGTTATTGGTATCATATTTTGGATTAGGAATCAGTGAATTATGGAACTTTTGTCTTACTGGGACAATAAATGTTGTTAGCTAGAGCTGAAAATTCATCTCTGATTATTAAGAACTCAGTATCATTGAAGCAAAATCTTCTGGGAAAAATTTTCCTTAGGGTCGGCACACAGATGTTGTCCAGTGGGACCAAAGGCTGTATCTCAAGATTACAGTTGAACTTGGCAGTTTGTAAGACTCTCCCATGTGGTACTAGTTTTAGAGATACTATGGGAGAAGACTTGGCACTATGAGAGACCACTATGAGGAAGCCTCAATTAGAGTAGAGACCTCATGACATTGAAGATGGCAGCAATCATGGGATAACCACCAAGGACAGTACCATATAGAAAGTAGAGCTGCCCTGGGCCTCTGAGAGAATATTTGTCTGCTGGCCAAGAGCCCACCCTGTGACTTCTATCCAAATTTCCAACTTCATCGCCAGTTTAAAAACTGTGAAGTAGCACAGTGTTTCTAGCATAAGCAAATACAAAGCAAATCAAACAAGCAGTTTTCCAAATGAGACTCAAATATCCTCACAGTGCACCATTGTAACATGTATCTTAAAAGGTCTTATAATAGAAAACCCAGAGCCTGATATTGGGGTAAAGGCTGAAAGATCAGAGAAGCAGAACAGCCAGCTACTAGTTTACCTCTATGAAAGCCTCAGCCTCAAGAGAAAGAGTTCCTGTTTCCTTATGCCTTATATACCTTTCTGTGTCCTGCTACATTACTTCCTGGGATTAAAGACATGTGTCACCACTGCCTGGTTCTGTTTCTCGAATGTGGCCCAATGTGTCCTTGAATTCACAGAGATCCAGATGAATTTCTGCCTTCCCAGTGATAGGATTAAAGGTGTGTGCCACCACTGTCTGAACTCTGTCTAATTTAGTGACTGATTCTGTCCTCTGTTCCCCAGGTAAGCTTTATTGGGGTACACAATATATCACCACATTTCCCCTTTTTTGCCTAAAATAATAAAAAGTTATAACTAATACAAGAAAAACTATATACAACAAGTAAAATAACTATATACAATATATACAGGCAATAATACATCAACAATGTTTAGTCCATTTGCATTTGTCAGATTCAGAGAAAATACTCCATTATTTATTCTATTTTGGTGAGTCCAAAATGTTGTACCTAATTCACATTCTATCCTAACTTGTATTAACAACCAAAAATATCTTTTGATGTCTTTCAAACTTATACACTTTACAGCTCTTTAGTGAATTTCTTTTCTGAATTTGTTAATGAGGAAAACTATAACTATCTAATCTTCAGCCCTCTCAGAGAACCAAGAAGGAAATAATATAAACTGAGTAAGCAGGAAGTGCAAACAAGCAGCTTCCAAAAAATGTGAGAAGTAACAGAAACAGCTGGCTGCCTGGAGAGTCACCCAAGGTTCCTCTGCAACATTGAGGCATGCATCTTCTGCCTACAGGCCTAGCATATCTGACAGACTTTTCTGTGAAGCAGGATTTTCTGAAGGGCTGTCCTACTTTGTCTTAGCAAGGTGCAGCAGTCCTTTCTTTTGTGTCCTGCTTGTCCATTTTGGACAGCATACTGGCAGCAGTCGAGGCAAAGGCACTTTCTTGCCCAGTGGATAACTTTTACCACAAAGAAAATAAACTCCATATGGAGTTTCTTCAATGCCCATCATCTTCTCTGAAGTAGATTGGTGCTGCCAGGAGCAGACATGTCTCATAGTCATAAAAAAAAAAAAATGAAAAAAAACCTATGTTATCAAAAACATTTTAGCCGGGCAGTGGTGGCGCTCACCGTTAGTCCCAGCACTCAGGAGGCAGAGGCAGGTGGATTTTTGTGAGTTCAAGGCCAGCCTGGGCTACCGAGTGAGTTCCAGGAAAGGCACCAAAGCTCCACAGAGAAACCCTGTCTCGAAAAACCA
>LZPO01055939.1:18283-32398 GCA_001675575.1 Neotoma lepida
CTAACCTCTATGTTTAATCTAGTGGCTGTTCTGTTCTCTGACCCCAAATAAGTTTTATTAGGGTACACAATATTTTGGGGGACATAATATAATCACCACACTTATCTGTTCAAATGTCTTTAAATTCTTCAAGATGGTTGTTTTAATTTTCCTGGAAAACAAAAACAAAACCTTCCCCAACCCTAATTTTGGGGAGGTTCCCAATCTAATCTTTATCAATTCTGATTTATGGTTTCTCCTGAATTTCTTTGTTCTTTCTTCTTTAGCTGTTCTATCATCCTGAGCAGTACGGTTTCTTACATTAGGTTTTTTAATTGCTCTGGGAAAGGGCAATCCTAGGATGGCAAGGAAGGACTGAATCAAATTTGCCGTGGGGGCCTGCAAGAGACCCCTCAAGGAGATTCCAGACAGCAAAGGCATTAGTCCAATGTTTGCCTTTACTACACCTTCTACATATTCCAGAAGGGAGGGGTAATTTGTTGGGATTATTCCTTGAAAAAATATTGTTTCTAGGAACACCCTGTTTACAATCTCTTTTTAGGTGAACTTGTTTAACACAATTGAAACACCTGACATTATTATTTTTCTTCAAACCTCTGGAAATCACCTCTCCTATCCAAGTATCATCATGGTCATGAGATTCAATATTAATTGTAGCTTAGATCCATTCCTCCAAGGGTACTGATCTTGCCTTTAATAGCTTAATTATCCTTTTTGCATTGTGCATTAGCATTTTCAAAAGCCAGAGATTCAATTATTATCTGTCTCACTTCTGAATTTAGTATCATTCTATTTACTGCTGAAGACAGCCTTTGTAAGAAATCAGTGAAGGTTTCTTTTGGGCCAGTATAACTTTTGTAAATGACTCAATTTTCTTTCCTACTTCTTCAATTCTGCCCCAGGTATTCAAGTCTGCCATTCAGTATAAAATTAGGGTGTGGTCATCATATAAAGATTGTCTCTGTATATCAGCTTAATCACCACCTCCAAAAAGTTGATGTTGGGAAATTTCCATACCTCTAGTTCTACGTCATTGTTCAACCGTCTTAGCCTCATCTTTCCACCAGGTCCTCCATTGTAACTGGGGACTATCCTCTAAGACTACTGTAATCAAATCTTTCTAGTCTTGAGGGATAATCATATTACAAGTTAACCATGAGTTTAGCATTTGCTTCACAAACAGAGAATGCATACCATATGACACTATAGCTTCTTTTGAATCTCCTCAAATCTAACATTTGCACAGGAGTCCAATCAACTCATATACAGCCTTGAACATTTGGCAGTTCCTGTATGGTTACTGGATAGATTAAGGTTGACTGTTTGAAAGGTCTTATAAAAAAATAACCCAAATGCTTCACTGAATTAAAATAAAAATGAGGGGAGAGTTAGGTCAGTGAACAGTACAAATGTGATTAACTCAGAACATCATTCCTGAATGGACACTTTAGGAAGGAAGATTTAGTTATACCAACCATCAACTGTCACATGAAATCAATGGCTTTGAACCTTGTCAATTTTATGCCTTATATTTATTTTACTTTTATTTAGGAACTGTTAAGTATAAGAATGCATATTTTATGTTTAATTAACTATGAGATCTAAATCTTCTTTGGCTCAAAACACAGTAATTTTTATATAAATACTGTTTTGAAATTATATGCATCAAAATTGCCTTGTTTACCCTATGAACTTGACAAAGAATAGACTTGTTCAGTCACCACTACAAGGAAGATTCAAATGTCTAGTAAGCCCCAAGGTTGTCCCTTGAATCATTTGAGACACACTTTTTTCCCCAAATTTTAACACTGGAAATGAGAATTAAGTTCTCCATCTCTATAGCTTTATATTTTGACACAATCTCATTTTATTTGGCTCCTACACTCCATGCCTTCTGAAGCTGTCTTCTTTCCTTCAAAAATTCAAAGCTGTAGTATGTGGATAATCCATTCCCTTTTATGCGAAATAGTGTTTCCATTTGATAGCTATGCTACAGTTTGTTTATTCATTCATTTAATTAGGTTGCCTCAACCTTCAGTAATTATGAGTAGAGATGATATAAATTTGATGCATACAGGTTTTTGTGTGAACAGAAGTGTTATGCAAATAGCATTGGGGTGGCTAAGTTACTGTGTGGATGTTTAAATTTATTAAAAAAATGCTTAAAAGGGGGGCCAGCTATAGAATTATATCAGGGTTAAAGGAGCTTACTGCCTTTGCAGAGAACCTAAGTTCTCTTCCCAGCACCCACATCAGTCAGATATCAGGCAGCTCACAACTGTCTATAACTCCAGCTCCAGGGAATCTTCAATGCCCTGTGTTGGCTGCTTCAGGCATCTGCACTCATATGTACATACCTACACCCAGACATACACATATACACATAATTAAAAATAAAAATAAATCTTGAGAAAATAAAAAGAGAGGGGCTAGAGAGTTGGCTCTGCAGTTATGAGAACCAGCTGGTCTTTCAGAGGACCCAGGTTCAGTTCCCAGCACCCGTACATGGTGGCTTACAAGGACTTGTAGCTTCAGTTCCAGGGGATCTGATGTGGTACACAAACGTACATACAGGTAAAGCACCCATACACATGAAGAATAATAAGAAGAGAATGTCAGTGTTTGTGCATTATTTGCATTCCCTGAAGCAATGTATGGGAGCTGCTGTTGCTCAGCATTTTTGGCCATACCAATAGGCTGTGTAATATAACTTACTGTAGTGTTGTTTTATAGTTTTCTAACAGCTAATAAAGACAAGCAATTTTTTTGCACTTAATTGTCACCTGTACGTTGTTCATGCTCAAATATTTGATCGTGTACTTCTTTCACCTTTTGATTTGAGTTTTTGCCTATTATAGAGCGTTGATGATAAATTTATATTCTGAACTGAAGTGTTTTTCAAGTGCATGGATTGCAAATATTCTTCCAGTGTATAGTTTGTTTGTTCTTTAATTTTAATCTTCTTTTAATGGTCATTTTGATTATGGTCAGTTTCCCTTACACATTTGTGTTTTATGCTTTAAGAATTGTATATGTAGATGTTTTCTTTTGCTGAAATTTCCCATTCCTATATCCATTTTCAACAGGCTACTCCAGAGCCAGTGAGATGTCTCATTGGGTAAGGCAATTGCCACCAAACATGATAATAAGAGTTCATTCCTGGTACCCACATGGTAGAAGGAGTGAACTGACTCCTACAAGTTGTCTTTTTACCTCCACATATGCACCACAGTGTACACACACACCACCCACCCACCCACACATGCACACACGCACACACCACATACACACACACATACACACACACACACACAGTAATAAAACAGTTTAAAGAGTGCTAATCCATTCTTGTAAAGGCACCTTTCAAATAATTTGAGTCTTTTTCATATTTCCCAACACTTACACCATTGTGATGTCTTGAAATATAGCTATTTTCATATATGCTGAAAATTTTCGAATTGTTGTCTAAATAACTTAAATGCTTTTGTGGCTCTCAGACTTGCTTAAATCCTTCAGAAAATGCCAGTGCTTTTATTTTGACTAGAATTGATTTGTTTGAATCAAGGCTTCACACTCCACCAGTTTTCTACATATTGCTCCTAAAAGTTCAGATCTGTCCCACTTGTGAACTTTCCAGGAGGCAGGCTGGATCTTAGCCATTAGTGTAGTCCATGGCTCAGTTCTCAAAGTCTACATATGTTTGGGGAATTGGCCTCACACACTGAATCTCATGGGTGAGCCCAAGAGCTCGCTTAAATTTTAAAGGGTCAGTTTATTAAATTTCTACTTTATCAAGATTTCTATTTTCTGACTCCCTGGAGTTCTCCATTTTCTCTGTCTGACCAGAATATTGGAGATTTAGTTGTTCATACTTTCTACATATCTATGTGCATATCCAAGGTCAAATTGCAGAGAGATTAAAAGGGAGAAATGGTGATGAGACTTCCTTCCTCCTTCTGACGATCATCCTTCCTTCCACTGATGGGAAGTTAAGGATTCTTACTTGCTGTCACTTGGCTGTTCCCATTGTCATACGATGGTTTGAGAGCTGTAGATACAAAGACAGGGTTTTGTATTCTATCAGTCTTATCAAATCTCTTTATTGTTTCTTGAGTCAGAGGTCTTTCTCAGCTTCAGCTAGATCTGGTTTCTGATTCCTGAATACACTGAATTCAGGTAAGAATGTACTAAAAGAAAACTGTGTGGCAAAATCACCATTGGTTTTGTGGTAGTATGAATTCTGAAGTTCTTCCTTTGTTAGTCATCTTTCTGTTGTTGTAGTAAAATATCCCCCAAAAAATGACTGAAAAGGAGGAAAGGCTTATTTGGGCTCCTAGTTTTAGAATCTTCACTCCGCAGTCAACTGGATCATAGCTTGGTGGTAGGAGGTCGGAGTAGAGAACACTGCTGAGTCTTGTGGCAGCCAGCCAGAAAACAGGAGTGGGGAAGAAAAGAAGAAGAAAGAATGGCCAGAAGAGGGAGTCGGGTCCTCTGGAACTAGAGTTACTGGCTTACAGGCTACTGTGAGGTGCCTAACATAGGTATTAGGAACTGACTCAGGACCTCCAGAAGAGCAGTAAGTGCTCTGGACCACTGAGCCACATCTCCAGCACTGGTGGGCAACACTTCAGAGGAACTTCAGGAAGTAGGGAACTAGGGAACTGAGGTTATGATCTTAAAGGATATGTCTGGCTCAAGGGAGCCTCAGTCTCTCTGTCTCTGTCTGTCTGACCCTCTTTCTTCCCCCCAACACACACAGACACACAGACACACAGACACACACAGACACACACACACACACACACACACACAGAGAGAGAGAGAGAGAGAGAGAGGCACATACAGAGGGGGAATTCAAAAATAAAATAAAACTTAAATAAAAATAGTGTCCACCAGCTCTCATAACATCCCCTGATAGGGACCAAACCTTCAACCACAAGTCTTTGTGGGGCCTTCCAAGCCCAACCTGCAGCATTTGTTTGCTCTAACCCCTCTCAGTGCTATTTGCTTCTTACATCCTCAAACAAATGTTCCATGAATCTTGCCCTTGGCTTTCATCAGAGCAATACAAAATGAGTTTATTAAACCATCTTGCCAAGAACTGGAATATCCACCAAATGTTTGAATTTTACTTTATTTTAACGCATTCTCCAAACTTGAGAAACACAGTTGCTTATATGACTGAAAAAAGTTGTACCTCTAAAGTTTAGCACTTAACTTCTATAGAGTTGAGTCCAAGAAAACTAACTGCTTTGATTCCACTTTACAGTTATGTATGTTTCCCTGGCTCCAACCAAAGATCTCTCCCAGCAATGAATATGTGATATTTGCCACTGTAACAAGTCTAGAAATAATACACAATCAAACATTAGTTTACTCTGTCACCTTTTACAAACTTTTATATGTAATTTTCTCCTTTAAAAATTAATATGGCTTTCAGAAAAAAAATTATTTCCCTTAAGAAATTAAAATGTTCTGAGTTTTGCCGGGCGGTGGTGGCGCATGCCTTTAATCCCAGCACTCGGGAGGCAGAGGCAGGCGGATCTCTGTGAGTTCGAGGCCAGCCTGGGCTACAGAGTGAGTTCCAGGAAAGGCGCCAAAGCTACACAGAGAAACCCTGTCTCGAAAAACCAAAAAAAATGTTCTGAGTTTTCCAATAACTTGAGTCATCTCCTTACTCACGTGTCTCATCCTTCTCTGTTTACCAGAGATCTTGGAGTCAAAGCACCATCCTATAAACACTTGGTTCTGGGACTGATCATTTCTCCTGCCTCTCATTTCCTAGCATTTCACTACATGTTCATTCCTTGTAATTCCTCACAAAATGAAGTAGAGAATGAATCACTAATACTGTGTGGGTAGTGAAGGCCTTAATAAGCATTTTCTGGGACTTTTACATCTGTCCAGCAGAAATTCTGTTTTCCTTCTGAAATTATTTTACAAGCAGGGAGATACCCATGGTCTTTCCTCACATTTCATATCCTACTCCCTTTCCCTGTGTGTTAGATGTATCTGTACATGCTAATGGACTTTCTCTCTGGGATGAGGATCATTAAGAGAAAGAAATGAAGCAAAATGGACAGTGTAAGATCAAATTTGCTCCTGGCCAGAACAATAGGTGTTGATGCTAATGAGCGTGTAAGTTTTTATTGAATTTACACAGTTAGTGGACACATCTGGAAACTTTTTACATGATTTTAAGATGCAATTACTTCAAAACCTTACCTATGCTCCTTGGGGCTTATTTCCCTATTGTTTAGAATTAAAACAAGTTGCCTTCATGAAAGCCTGGGACACTGATAGAAAGATAGGGACTTCGGTACTTCTTCCAGGGAATGGAAAATGAGAGGCCATTTCAGATACATTTCCTCACAAGAGAAGAGAAGAGCAAAACCTCCTTGGCCCAGTTACAGAGTGATTTCATGAAATTGGAAGCTATGTCTTTTCTAGAAAATTAGGATGATATCAGCACTAGATTAGAATTGATGGGATTCTATTTATTGCCTCTGCTATGAACCATACTCCAAATAGTGTCCCCCTCTCCAGGGCTGGAACCCTTGTGTGTTATCTCTGCAACCTTGTTAGCACTCTTTGCCACTGAGCAAAGTTTCTCTGTAAACAAGGCAGTTTTTCTGCCTAGCTGTCTGGCTTCCTCATCAATCCTGCTCCTGCCCTCTGGTCAGTTCTCCCTGCTCTGCATTTTCTCTTCAAGACAGCTCCTAGAAAGGAGGTTGTCCTAAAATTCATTAATGCCCTCTCTGGTTCTCCCATCTCTCCACATTTCTCTTCAAAGCACATCCTTGTTTGCATTTTCTGTCACAGGTCCTTTATTTCTTGTCAGGATGCACAAGTTATATCCAGAAAAGTCCTGTCAGGTTCCCACATCTCTTTCAGAGAGGCCATCTTCTCAAAACACTGCTACTTTAGACATAAGATGTACCCAGAAATGTATGCCATGCTAGGTGTCTGCCAGAAAAAAAATAAAATGTACAGTCAGTAAGCTGGTCAATAAAAAAAAGCATTTGGGGATATAGATGTTGGTTTAGTGTGAGATATTGCTCACTCTAGGAAGCCCAAACACCAAGTTACTGTGTCCTTTGTCTACAGTTATTCCAAATACCATCAATTGTCAATGTGTTACACTCAGTTTAGGGTAATCCTACAATCATCCTACATATCCCATCAGGACCCAAACAGTAAAGAAGCTGGCAAAAACCCAAAGTGTAAAGCCCCCAGGATGAACAAGGGAAAGCTTAGAACTTTTTTAGTCCCAAATCCTTTTTCCCCTAATACTTATACAAGTCTTTGAGAGATGACTTAACCAAGGTAACAGCAAGAGGTCAAATCCAAGATGCCTACGAATAGAGTATCATCACTGACAAAATTCCTGAGAGAAACAGCTTAGAGGAGGAAAAAGAAATCTATTTTCCCCAACGGTTTCAGATGGTTCAGTCAACATTGAGGTAAGGCAGGATATATGGAAGAAGGGTGTGGGGGAACACAACTGCTCACCTCACAGAAACCAGGAAGCAGAAAGACACAGCACAGAGACAGCTAGGGCCTTCAGAGGTACCCACAGTGTTTCTTTCTCCTAGTCTGCCCTACATGAATGATCCACTGATACAGTTAGCATCTTCATTATCCAGTCACCTCTCAAGGATTGGATAGAGCAGATAAGCACCAAGACTCTAGCATGTGAGCCTTTAAGGACTACTTCACATGCAAATCATGACAATGCCCACTTTACTAGCACCATTCTTCTTTCCTATCCCAAAAATAAAGAGGAAAGTCCTTTCCATTAAACAGCTTTACTGTCAGCGTGTGCCTAGTGCTGTTTTGGATGTTGCTAGTTTACTGGATTTGTTGATCAGATCTAAGACTTTGTTACTGATGGAGTCTTTAAAGTCTTCTGAGTACGGGCACATGTCATATTCACACAGAAATAATTGATCTTCTTCCTTTCCTGTATGTCTTTCTCTTGCAAGTCCCTGGGGTCAGGGTGGGGCAGGTAAGAGACAAGAAGTAATCATCCCAACATGGAAAAAAATATTATCTTTAAGTAGGGAAGATGACATAACAGAAAATAATGTTAATTTGGAGGCTCAGTCAGTAAAGTGCTTGTCATGTAAGCATAAAACCTTGAAGTCAAACCCTAGAATATGAGTAAAAGTCTGGGCTAGTGCATACCCAGAATCCCAGCTCTTCAAAGGAAGAAACAGGAAAATCCATGGCACTTGCTGACAAGTCAGCATCACAGAATTAAGAAGCTTAGATTCCATGAAAAACCTTATCTCAGAACAAGGTGGAGAGTAACTAAGGAAGACACTGACACTGACCTCTGACCTCAGCATGAGTATGTATTTATGTGCACTCCACACATGTACAAATACACACACATACATACACGATACAGCTGGAAAGTATTCACTAATTTTAATGTATAAAATAAAATAAACTGAGAGAGAAAAAAACTTTTGTAATTTTGAATATGAATCTCAAAAAAAAACAAAATATCAAAACAAAATATATAAGAGCTATGGAAGTCCTGACAGCAAATGAAGACATGGAGGTGGAAAATAATTTTATCAGTGGAACCATGGAGAACAAACTGTATAGTGCATGAATCATCACTCAAACATTAATTTACTGGAGAAGAGAGGATGCTGCCAGGAGCTGCTGCAGAGAATCTTTTATGCAGAGGTGACTGGAGACTAGAGTATCAAATTCTTTACTTCCTTTTCTTACAACTCCTACTGAGAAGCTTCCTTCTGTCTCCTATCATTTGCTTGTTAAAATTTAAATAATTTTACTTAGCAATTGAATAATGGGTTTCATTATACATTTTCGTGTGTGTGTGTGTGTGTGTGTGTGTGTGTGTATCATCATACTTTGCTCTTATTCACCCCACCATTGCTCCCCTTTAGCCCTCCCTGTTGGCCCACTTTCTGCTTCAAACACTCCCTCCTACTTCCAGGTTACATATACTCAGAACTGCTGTCTTGTCACCACAACTTTGGACTTCTTTCTTTCCTGTCAGTCTCTTTTCTGCTTTCAAGTCCTACACATACACACATAAATATAAACTGAGGTTGCACATATAAAAGAGAACACATCTTTCTGAATCTGGCTTATTTAATTTAGCATCATGACCTCCAATCCCACCTATTTTCCTTTCCATGTCAAAATTTCATTCTGTTTTACAGAAGAGTAAGACACATTGTGCATCTGAAATACATTTTCTTTACCTATTCATCTGTTGATGAACTCCTAGGCTCATTGTGTAGCTTGGCTATTGTGAAGAGAGTAGCAATAAGCATGGGTATGTATGTATTTATGCAATGTGTTAACTTACAATTCCTTGGGTATGGAGTCAGGAGTGTCATAACTGATAAGCAATTTTTACTTTTATTTTTTGAAGAACTTCCCTGCTGGCTTCTAGAATGGCTATACCTTTTTCCTGTCCTACCAGCAATGTATAAACTACTACTTTCTTCACATGCTCAGCAGCATTTATTGCCCTTTGATTTCTTGACGAAAGTCATTTTGACTGGTGTGAGATAGATTCTCAGTGTAGGTATTGGGGAGGGCATCGTTTTTTGTCTGTTTGTTTGTTTTGTTTTCACTCAGTAAATACTTATTGTCTTACCAGACTGACTTTACTATGCCTCAAGATACCGTGATGTGCAAAAATAAACTCTGTAAATTCATGAAGTTTATACCCTAGCTGAGTACAGGAATAGACACCTAGTAATGTACAAATAGAAACATATATCTAGGTATGCAGCTGAACTTGTACCATAATACGCAAATCAAGGTCCATTCTTTTCCACAGATCCTGTCTTCCAGGCAAATAGCTGGAGGCCCACATCAACATCATTCCTGACACCTGAATTTTGTGTGGTCAGCATACTATAATCATGGCTGTTGCCATCATGCCTCATCATGAAAATTAAGCAAATAATTCAAGAAGTTATTAGTGCCAGATTTACTATTCATGTCTAAAAATTATCACCAAATATTGATAAAGCATATTGGAGGGAAATTTTATTATATAACTTTTCCTTTTTTAATTGAAAATATTTTTGTATGGTATATTCTGAATACAGTTCCCCCTCTCCAACTCCTACTAGTTCCTTCCCACTTTCCACCCACCTGAATCCTCTTTCTCTTTCTCATTAGGATACAAACAAGTATCTATAATCATCATCATCATCATCAATAAAATATAATAAAAACAAACCTTGGAGCCAGCACAGATGCTTCTCTATCTCATTGTGGTTTTAATTTGCATAATCCTGAGGCTGAGGATATTGAACACTGTTTCAAATATTTATTGACTATTCAAATATTATTGGCTAGTTCTTCCTTTGAGAACTATCTGTTCAGCTCATTAGCGCATTGATTGACTGCATGATTTGAGTTGTGTGTGTGTGTGTGTGTGTGTGTGTGTGTGTGTAATTTTTTTTTTGGTATTTAGTTTTTGTAATTCTTTGTGGATTCTTTATTTTAATCCACTCTTAGATTCATAGATACATAGTTATCAAATATTTTCTCCCATNGTTGTGTGTGTGTGTGTGTGTGTGTGTGTGTGTGTGTAATTTTTTTTTTGGTATTTAGTTTTTGTAATATTTTATAGAGTCTAGATATTAACCCCCTGTTAGATGCATGGTTGGCATGGATTTTCTTCTGGTCTGTAAGCTGTCTCTTCACTCTGTTGAGTGTTTCCTTTGTTGAACAAAAGATTCTTAACTTAAAGCAACCCCACTTGTCAATCTTGGGATTGTTTCTTATTCTATTGAAGTCCTTCTCAGGAAGACCTTGCCTATACCTATGTCTCAAAGTGTTTTGCCTGTGATTTCCTATAGTAGTTTCAGGGTTTTGAGTCTTACATTAGGGACTTTTGCACATTTTAAATTGATTTTCTTGCAGTTGGAGCTTTATGGATGTTGGTCAATTCTTTCTGGCACAGAAACCCCATTTTCCCTATACCACCTGTTTAAAAGCTATCTGTTTTCCAATGTTCACTTTTTGACACATTCGTAAAATATCTGCTGTCTGTAGCTTTATGGGCTTGTTTCTTGGTCTTCTATTCTATACCATTGGTCTACAGGTCTGTTTGTGACAGGGAAACAGTTTTTGTTGCCATAGCTCACTAACACAACTTGTGATCCAGTATTGGAATACCACCACTATTGCTCTTTTTGCTCAGGATTGCTTTAGCTATAGGGTCTTTCATGTTTCCATACAATAAAACATACAAATGGTGGATTTTTTTCTACTTCTGTGAAGAATGCCATTAGAATTTTGATGGAGGTTACACAATTTGTAGGTCATTTTTTTTGTAAAAATGACCATATTTACAATATTAATTCTACCAATACCTAAGCTTGGGAATACTTTCCATCCTCTACTGTCTTCTACTTTTTGCTTAAAGTATTAATTATGATGTCTTTTACCCCCTTTGTTAGGATTATTCCTGTGTATTTTTAAACTATTGAGAGTAGAATTTTTTCCATAATGTCTTTCTTGATGGATTGATTGTTGGTATATAGTTAGGCTACTGATTTTTGTATATTTATTTTTTTAATTGTACTACATTGCTGAAACTGTTTATTAGATCAAAATGATTTCTCATAAACCTTTTAGGGATTTTCAAGTGTAGGTCCATATTCTCTGTCAATAGGGAAAATATGAATTATTATTTATTTGTATGCCTTTTATTTCTTTATACTGTTGTCTTATTGGTCTGAGATTTGGATTAAGTAGTAATTATCTAATAAATAAATAAAATTATTAATGTCTTTAAGTTAGGGTTTCTATTGCTGGGATAAAGAACCATGACCAAAAGCAACTTGAACAGGAAAAGGTTTATTTGCCTTAAAGTTCCACATCATAGTCCAACATCAAAAGAAGTCAAGAAAAAAACTCAAGGCAGGTACCCAGAGGTAAGAGCTGATGCAGAGGCCATAGAGGAATGCTGCATATTGGCTTGCTCCTCCTAGCTTTCTCAGTCTGCCATCTTATATAACACAGGACTGCCTGTCCAGGGGTGGCACCACCTTCCCAGGGTTAAGCTGTACCCTCCTACATCAACCATTAATTAAGAAAATGCCCTACAGAATAACCTAAAGGCTATCTTATAGAGATATTATCTCAGTTAAGATTCTCTTTTCCCAGATACATATAGGTCTGAGCTAAATTGACACAAAATATCCAGCATGTGCATGACTGGTGTCCACAGAGGCCAGAAGAGAGTGTTGGATTCCCTTGAACTTGATTTTTAGGTGGTCATGAGTCACCATGTATGTGCTAAAAATCAAACTCTGGTCCTCTGCAAGGATGGCAAGTGCTCTTAAACACTGAGCAAGCTCTCTTGCCCTGGTCTCTTTGATTTTTAATGTAAGCATTAATTAATGACTATGAACATTCATTTTGGGACTACCCTTACTATATTCCAAAGCTTCCAGTAAGTGACAGTAATCAATATTTGACACAATATTTTGGATCAGAATTTTATAGCACATGACCAATGCAAATCCCACCTCACTGTTTTTCTGGGGTCAAATATAATTTTTTTCCTGCTATATAAAAATAAACCTTATGAAGGCCAAGTGAAAGTGTTTTCATATAGTGATGGAATTGAGTCAATACATCCAGTGCAGAACACTGCATTAATTGTGTATATTCAAGGGTTTTTACTCATACTTATGAGTAGTTTTACTCATACTAATAAATGACTCCTCTGTTCTCTCACTCATCCTATTAGAAAGAACAAGTGCCTAGAATACTGGACCTCACATGTGAATGAGGCAGGAGAAACATGAAAGGCACCCACTATTAGAATCTCCAGGGTGTTTAAGTTAGTTTCCCTGAAGATGAATCAAATGTCAAGAGGTATTTTCTTTCTCCGTTCACCTTGTACTTACTTAAACATGAATTGTTTGGACTGAAAATAAAAAGTCAATCTTCCTTTTTCTAAATATTCTTTACCTAAAAAGGAAAATAACCTTGTTAGTTTTAATCACATACAACTGCATAAGACACAATCCACTGGGTCACATCAATCTGACTGAGGTATATCAGAAGAGATGTTCACCAGGGTGGTCTACAAACCCACCCCCAAACACTTAAAGAAACACTATTGCTCAGAGAATTTTAAATTACTAGATCCACTTTATCAGTAGCCTCTGGGCTGTTTGTTTGTTTTGTTTTGTTTTTTATTTAACTAAGATGATTTGAGAATAAGTTTTATATATTTTTGGCCTAGTGATTTGGAAAGGATTTTTAGAGATCTCGAATTTGATTTCAAGCAATTTAAGATAGGTTTTGGGGGCACAAAAAGATAATTATTAAGCCGAATATGGGCTGGCATAACTTCAGATTGATGGACACTGATGAACTTATTCTCTTAAAGAGAGTCTTTCCAAGGAAGTAAGAAAGCTGCTGTTTACATTTTGTCACTGATGGTCAAGTCTACATTGAGTGTTTACAGGTTCTTGTCCTCTCATTCAAGGAATGGAAATAAGGGTTCAAATAGTTTTGAGAAAGTAACCAAATAATTTTATTCAAAGCAAAACTAATAGAATATGGCAGATGAGATAGCCTGTCAAGAATGAGAGTGGACAACATGATCATAAAAAGTACACAAGAGCCTCAATTATTGTCAAGGCTTTTTTTTTTATGGGGTTCAAGTGAAGTTTGATTGCTAGGGGGCATACCGTGGGTGGTTCTGTTTTTGATTGACCTGTTTGGATTCTGTAAGACTATGCTCAGTGCTGATGTCCTATTCCATGATAACTTTTAAGAGACATTGTTTGTCCAGATGAACTAATCATTTCCCTGAGGAGATTATTGTTAGTCTTATCTTCCTGAATAAGAATTTTCTGAGATTAAATAATTAAGGTTTGCTAACCAGATGCATGCTTGATTATGCATAGACATAAGATGTTAAATAGAGGATTATCTATAAAAGATAATTTAGAGGGCACAGTTTGCCCTAATCTGTATGAACCTAAAACTGGTTCAGGTCAGATCAGTCCATTATCCTATAGTTTCCATATATGTTCTGGGATGTGTTTCAAATAAGTGGTCATTATCAATGGTTTTTTTTTTTTT